>MU227431.1:2394892-2414388 GCA_018584345.1 Thuja plicata | reverse complement strand
AAATGATTTTAATAGGTTTATTCCTTCCTTAAAGGGAGATGATGACCAAGTAAAGGCTGTAGATGCCTGGAAGAGTGAGTTTGACAACAAGATGCCTAGTGAAGAGGCATTTCTCTTGGGAACAGATTTTGATATAGAGGGATTCAATAAAATGTTGGATGAAGCCTTCAGAGTAGAGACTAATATCAACAAATTCCTACTTGATGTCAAAAACATCACTGATGCTAGATGGGACAGAAAAATGGTGCAAATATAGAGTACTCAGGATTTCAAGTGGCCATCAGATGATAAAGTAAAGGCTTGGGAAGTTATGACTACACCAAAGAAAAAGAATCCTGTAGTAGAAGAAGAAATCTTTGGCGATGAGTAAGGTGAACACTTGGCATTGCACTGTTCAAGACAAGAAGGACAGTTATTACAAAAAGGAGAATGTAGGTGAGTAGGAAAGCACAACTATCTAGACTCATCATAAATACTACCAGCTACCATCTACAAATCTGATTGCAGTCGCTAGATCAGGAGAAGAACAAGAAATATCTGTTTCTATCTTTTTGACTTGTTCCTTTCACCGCTTCTTCTCTCTCTTTCTTGTTGTCTCTCTTGTAACTTTAGGGTTATGTTTTCTATGACCATCTGAAGCTTGTTGCATCCTTAAAGGATTCCAAGATGGTCAAAAACCTATATATATCAAAAAGAGTTGTAATTGTAAGAGGTCTTTGATGTTGGAACATTTTGGAAAGGAGATAATATATTGTAGAGTTTAGATGTTCTGGGCTTCTATCGATCTTTTGAAGTTGTATAATCTTTCATGTATGGAAAGCTAGATCATATAAATAATATAGGGTGCAATGTTACTCTCTTCCATTGTTGTCTCTTTATTCTATGTGTATTCTCTTTTATGTTAAGTTTACAAGGTATTCTGAAGCATTCTGGTTATTAGGTAACTATCTGATTACTTGCAAGTTTCTTTTAAAGAAAGAACTAAGTTTTGTGAGTAGTTTCAAGGAGAATATTGCTTTGTTTAAGGATTTGATACAATAGTTTTGAGGTGACAAGGTAGTTTTTAAGGCAAATTATCTTAATTGCATGTGAGTTGTAAGGCAGTTTACTGTATTTTGTTTCTATGAGGTCTTAGCTTATTTGACTCTATAGCCCAAAGGATAGGCACTGGTCCAGAATTTATTCTGATAATCTATCTTTGTCTAAGTTATTCCAAAATATCAAAACCAATTCAATAAAAATACTTTGTTACTAAGAACAGATAAACTAAACTCATAAGGACCTATGTCGGCAGGACAATGTCCATTTTAGTGATTCCTTGGAGAGTGAATCATTAGGTTATCCCTCCTACATCAAAAGGAAGAAGGATGAAAATCCTTGTATCATTGATATTTTCTATATTTTCAATCATAGTTTGTATGGTTAAATCTTGCATCTTATTATGCTTGGTCATTTGCAAGGTGATTTATAGGTTGGTTTAACAAAGATACATAGCAAATCAGTGTCCACACTATAACATACTGTGTAAACAGCAATCATAAAAGGTATACCTGCCTGAGTATATGTGGAGCTCAAAAATGAAGATGGACCTTATCCAGTCCTTAGAAATTAGGCTTTTCTTGTCTCTAAATCAGTATTAGAAGGCATGGTGTTCAAGTAGTCATTTCAAGCACTGTGATTCACACACGAAAAAATCCCTAACACTCTTACCACACAAAAAATCCAAGGCCTACAAATCCAGATAAAGGCGAATATCTCATGATGAAAATAAATCTCTTAAGAGTACCTACCACCTCAGAACCACCTCTAGGGAAGTCACTATTCAGGAAAACTTCCAAGGTGAACAGTAAGTTATGAAAAGTTATTATAGATTCTAGATCCACAGATAATATTGCATCTAAAGATTTGGTTGATAAGTTAAAACTTTAAAGAATTCCTCTTCCATTTGCTTATAAATCTTCATGGTTTACAAAGGAAATCCAAACTCTTATTTGTGAACAAGTTTGAGTAGAATTTTATATAGGAGAATATGTAGATAGAGTTTTGTGTGATATCTTAGAGATGGATGCATATCACCTATTGCTAGGAAGGACCTGTAAATTTTATTCTAGTGCTAAACATGATGGGAAAACTAATGTGTATACCATAAAAAAGGGTGGTGTTTAGTATGTCATGAATCCACTTCCTGATGATGAGAATGAAAAACATGTTGTGAGTAGTGTCTTGTGTGTAGGAAATAAGGAGTATATGAAAGTATTGAAGGATAAGGATATAACTTGTTTTTCATTGGTTGTGAGACCTCAAAAGACACCCTTAGAGAAGCCCAAAGTAAAAACCACATGCAGAGATGTAGGTCCTAAAGAAGTTAAAAAAATGTTGGACAAGTATAGTGTCCTATTTGTAGAAAGTACTCTAGAGACTTTACCACCTTAGAGGGAAGTAAGTCATTCCATAGACCTCATACCAGGGTCCATACTCCCAAATAAGGTATCCTATGAAATGACTCCTAAACAGAACAAAGAAATAGCAAGATAGATGCAACAATTACTATCCAAAGGGTTCATTAGGAAGAGTGTGAGTCCATGTGTGGTCCCTGCATTACTAGCACCTAATAAGGAGGGTACATGGAGACTATGTAAATATTCTATGGAAATAAATAGGATAACCATAAGATATAGGTCTCCTATGACTAGAATAGAGGATCTATTGGATTGAATAGGAGGTGAAAGCTACTATTCCAAGGTTTATCTCAAGAGTGGCTACCATCAGATAAGGATAAGGGGTGGAGATGAGTGGAAGACAATATTTAAGACCACAAAGGGTCTTTATGAATGGCTTGTAATTCCTTTTGTTCTATCTTATTCTCCAAGTACATTTATGAGGCTTATGAATGAAGTATTGAAACTTTTTCTTAACAATTTTTGTGTTGCGTATCTTGATAATATTCTAATCTTTAGCAGGAGTAAATATTAGCATATCAAGAATTTGGATATGATATTGAAGAAACTTCATGAGGAACAGGTGAAAGTGAACTTGGAAAAGTGTGTATTCCTATAGGAAGAACTTGTGTTCTTAGTGTTTGTGATATCAAAGAACACTCTCAAGATGGATCTTTCTAAGGTGGAAGCAATCCACAATTGGCTACCACCTACTACTACTTCATATGTAAAACATTTCTTGGTTTATGTAGTTTCTATAGGAAATTTATTTGAAACTTCAGTGGTATATGTACTCATATCATCAATACTATTAAGGGAGGAAGGATATTTACTTTTGTGTGGAATAATAAGGATAATGAGTCATTTGATTTTTTGAAGAATAATATTGTAGAGAAACCCATCCTAGTTCTACTAGATTCTCATAAGGTGTTCATAGTGGAATGTGATGCAAGCAATCAGGCTATTGGTGGGGTTTTGAGCCAAGAAGGGAGAATAGTTTCCTTCTTTAGTGAGAATTTTAATGAAGCAAAGAATAAGTATTCTACTTATGATCTTGAACTCTATTCCATGGTTCAATCTCTTAGAAAATGGAGGCACTACTTGTTGCCTAAGAAATTCACTTTTTTTACTAATAATAATGCTCTTAGTTTTCTGAATAGAAAAGAGAAACTACACCATAGATATGTCAAGGGTATGGAATTCCTACTTATTATACATTTACCACTAAGCATAAGAAAGGGGTTGTGAATAAGGTTGTTGATACTCTTAGTAGGAGGCACTTAATTGTTCAAACCATTCAGTTAGAAAGTGTTGGAGTTCATGCCAGAAAGATATGTATGCCATAGATGATTAGTTCAAGGAGGCTAACCAAGTTTTTATAGACATGATGAAGAAGTATCATACTAATTTCTCATATTTCCTTGTGCAATATGGATTAGTTTAAAAGGGAATATTTATTTGTGTGCCTAAAGGATCTATAAGAGAGAGTATTATTAAAGAGAAGCATTGTGGAAGTTTGGCAGGACACTTTTGTGTTAACAAGATACTACAACTTGTAATGAGATTCTATCACTGGCCCAAGTTGCAAACAGATGTCAGGAAGTTTGTGGAGAGTTGTTTTATTTTTTATAAATACAAGGGTCACATGTCCAATTAAGGGTTGTACACTCCATTATTAATCCCTTCTAAGCCTTAGAATTTAGTAATTATGGACTTTCTCTTAGGTCTACCTAAAACAAAAACTGGGTTGGATAGTACTTATGTGGTAGTAGATATATTTTCCAAGATGGTGCACTTCATACCATGAAAAACCATTCATGATTCCTCACACATATCATGTTTTTTCTTCAAGGAAGTTGTTCGACTCCATGGGCTACATTTGTCAATAATATCTGATATAGATTTGAATTTTTTGGGACACTTTTGGAGAACATTTATGGAGAAATATAGCAACTAATATGTCTCTTCCCTCTACATATCATCCATAGTCTGATGTTTAGATAGAGGTCACCAAAAGGTCCCTAGGTAATCTTTTGAGGTGTCTTACTCAGGATTATGGAGCTACTTGGGATCCCATTCTGGTCGAAGCATAATTGTCTTACAATGATTTTGTCAACAAGAGTACTGGTTTGACTCCTTTCCAAATTTTATATGGTGGTCACCCTAGGGATGTATTCAAACTCAATGATGTCAAGGATATAGAGAAGAGGATTACTTTGGCTTAGGATTTTTCTAAAGAGATGAAGGATATCCATGAACAGGCGAAAACAAAATGCCAACATACTTCTAGTAAGTATAAACAACATGTTGATAAGAAGAGAAGAGATTTATAATTAAATATAGGAGATACAATGATGATTCATCTTAAGAAAGAAAGGTTACCTAAGGAGAAGTATGCTAAAATTATGATGAAGAAACTTGGTCCTTTCAAAATACTAAAGAAGTGTGGAAACAATGCCTATAAGATTGAATTGCCTTGTCACATTGGTTTGTCTCCTATTTTCAATGTTGCTCACATCTATGCATTTAACGGTCTTGGTAGTGATGTTTTTTTTTGTAGGTGATCAAGATCTTCAACAACACAATGAGATGAAAGAGTTACCCATTTGATCCATTATTGAGATTGAGTGCATTCTAGAAAAGATGGTGAGTAAACAAACAAGGAGAACTACCTAATATGAATTTTTGGTTAAATGGAAACATCATCCTCTAGAAGATTGCACTTGGATTACCCCTGAAGCTATTCAGAAGGATGGCTTCAAACTAGAAGATATCCCAACTCAAGAGACTTGAGTTCTTTTTGTCTTGAGGAGTATGGTGCAAGGCACCCAGTGCATTTGAATAAGATTTAGGAGACTATTTTATTTATAATAAGTGGATGGATCCATGTGATCACAATCCATGTGTTTTTCATCCACTTTGTATGGTCAAGGATCCCTAAGGTACATCCATAAACCTTGGGATACCTTAGTCCACTTGGATCTTGCATTTGCATTTATTAAGAGTTTTAGGTTTTTTAGGAGTTTGGTTATTGTTACAAGTGATTTTGGATAACTTTGGTCATTTTTTATCATGATAAGATGATTGGAATCCATTTGAAGTCATTGGGGTTCAAAAATTTTCAAAATCCAAAAATATTGCAATGTTGTCAATGTTGCTTGAGAAACTTTTTCCAAAAGTTGCTCGAGAAGTTCAAATTTGGTTTTGAATAGTCATAACCATCCATGGATCAGTTGGAACTATAATTTGAAGGTATTTAGACATGTTTAATCCTCTCTAATTGGGTTAGATAATATATGTTGAAGTTTTGATGCATTTTTGAATAAGAATTACTAGATTTCCTGAGCATGTTTTTGATGGTACGAAAGTGTACAGATTGATAGGAATGAAAAATTGTCATGATCAGATAGCATTTCCAATATAGTTTAAACAACATTTTTTTTTTATTAATTTTTTGTTTATTTTCTAAATTTATAAATAATTTGGTAGAGACTACCTAGGAAGACATGAAATCTAGGCCTATTGTACAAATGGAGCCCTAAATTGACATTTCATGAGTACAATTCCATGAACACTTGAGAAATGAAATATAGGGATGCAATTGCAATGTTCCTAGAGAATCCGGTTGAGATCTGGAGGTTTGGTCTTTCTAGCATCAATCCCAAGGCTAAATATCAACATGTCTTTAGCTAGTCAAGCATGTATATTTGTGTACAAATGAGAAATTTTATTGGAAGGATCAATTGAAAGGTTTATTTAGACCTTTTGGAGATAGTAGAAGACTTCCCAACTCATGCATCTATTTGGTGCACCCATCCTTACCCACTTGATTTTTAATCCAAGCCTAATCTGACCAATTAGGTCTATGAATTTTCTAAGGGTTTAGTGTTTCTTGAGTAGAGATGGACCTTAGGACTTTGGGGGTTGTAATATATCCATAAAATTTACTTTAAAACATCCTTCTTTCATCCAGTTCCTTCCATGGTCAAAATTTGTCTTAGGAAAACCACTTGTAAAAGACTATAAGGATCCATAGGGCAGTAAAGGATATTTGTATTTTGAGTGTTGAGGAGTCAAATGGTTAGTTGATCCCATGTCTAAAGATCATAATTAAGGTTTTCCAACCCTTACCTTGGTTGGTTGAAGCCAAAACTGAATATTTTCTCTTTTTGGCTTAGTTTAGGGAAGGTGTCCCTAAGGAATAATTTGAGAGGAACTTCAACAAAACCCTTTGGTGATGAATTGGGGTAAGAAAGGTGTCAAGAACTCATAGATATTTTGGTATCCATCATATTGCAAGGTTGGTGGAGTTTAATTATAACAAGACAAAGGTTGAAGAGTTGTAGAAGATATTGTTTATCTCTTTCTCTTCTTGTTGTGTCCTCTGCATCAATCATGGAGTTTAGTATTCCTAATAGATGTTATTTGTGTCCAAAATCTTAGGAATTTGTGGATAATATATCTCTCGAGTACCCATATACTATCCCTATCTAGGGTAAGTTCCTTAGATGCTTCAATGTTAGTTGGGTTTTTCTGTAAGATATTTAAGCTATGTTCAAGTCCTGGAGTTGTCCCTATCATAATTTGTCCATTAAGATTTTATGAAATATTTCTCTCCCACATCTCTTATAGGGAATGTGGAAGGAAAGAAACAATCATATTTTTAGGGAGAAATCCTCTTCCATGGAAATTATTAGCCATAAAATCTTTTTTTCTATTCTAGGGAATCTTTCCCTATTGAGTGAGTTATCTCCCCCATCTAGTAAAAAATATGAGATTACTTTTAACTTATGTAATGTGAAGGGTAGGTGAATAATTGTGACTACTAAGAATATAAAAGAGATAATGCTACTTGGGACTATCCACCCAAGGGGTGGGTGAAGATACAATTTGATGGGGCCTCAAAAGGGAACCCAGGTCCAATGGGTTATGATGACATAATAAGAGATGATAAAGGGGCTTCTTAGAACTAATTTTATTCCTATAGGAGTTTAGACTAATCCTATTATGAAGGATATGGTAGCTTACCAAGCTACCTTTCTTTCTAAAAACTTGAATTTCACTAAAGTATGGATAGAGGGTGACTCTAATACCATTATTAGATGTCTCAATAACCTAATCCCTCCCTCTTGGACTATCAACAATATTATCAAGGAAACTAAGGATATAATCATCACCTTTGATAGGAGTCTAATAACCAATGGTTATTAGTAGATTAATGTTGTTGCTGACTGGGAATACAATAGGGTAGTTAAAATGGATGACATCACTAGATGGAATGGTGAGGTAAGTTTTCCTCATGATGTGAAGGCATTATTAAATTATGACCGTATGCGAGTAGGGAAACATGTTATTAATTCTTGATTACAATGTATATTACAAGGATCATGATAATTTATTATGATTATTAAATGTCCTTTTTTCAAAGTACAAAGTGGTGCAAGATAATGATTTCACATGCTTTGTGGGTGAAAATTTCCATTTTATGTGCGTTAGTCTTCATTTTGACAACACTTGGTTTTAGAAATTTGTAGAACAACTAGGTTAGTAAGAATAGAGTTGAGAATAGTAAAATGGGGGGAAATAGGAAGAGAATGGAACCACTTTCATGTGATGAAAGGAGGAAGAAGAAGAGAGTTTGGTAAATTCTGAAGAGAGGGTAGATTACTGATTATATGGAGTGGCTCTATAGTCACAACTCTAGGATTACCAAGCTCTTTTTTAAATATTGGAAGGACAGAAAACTGAGCCTTGGGAGCCTAGTTATTAAAATCGATGAAGCCCTAATTTTTATGGTTATGATATTATCAAATAATGGGAGAAAATTCTATAGAGATAGAAATCTCACTGAGGGAGTTGTGAAGAGATTTCCAAAGACTGAAAAGGAGATGACATGGTTGGTGAAGCTGAGAAAAATGTATTATGCCCCAAATACTATGAAGAATGTATGGAGATATGTTCTAGTTTCTATCATGCATTATACTACCCTTGATAGTAGATATACCAAGGCATATGGTTACCATTTTATTTTCTTAAGCACTTTCGTCACAATGAAAAAGTTATTTTTCCCTATTATTTGTTGTGCTCTATGATCTTCACTGTAAGAGAGGCTAGGAGAACCTATAGGGGAATCTTTCTATTAATGAAGGGCTGATGGTTCTCATTTATGTCCATATTAAAGGAATTTCCATAGATAATCTACTCTCCTAGGGCCCATTTTTGAAGAAGATAACTCAAATGAGGTTTCTTCTAAGGAGGAGAGATTTGAAACTGGTACAGAAGGGGATTTTGAATCCCCCACAGAGGGAAGAACAAGAATAACGGGAAGAGTAAAGATAAGGTTTTCACTTCTTCCTCTACTTCCAACAAAGGCAAGAACCTTAGTGTTAAGAAACTCTAAATTGCTACTGATTCTTCTTTAGAGCAAGAGGAAAAAAGTGAAAAGAGTACTAAAGAGGAGGGAGAAGGTGCCCCTCATAAGAAAAAGAATAAGGCTACTAGTTTGACCCATCTTTCTATTGAGGAGAAGGAGGTCAGTGAATATTACAATAAAAATGATACTAGAGTCTAGGAGGCAAATGAGGAAGATAGAACTAAGGAGAACCCTAGAGATCAGAACATGTTTGATGGAGATAATGAAGATAAGAACATAGTTTTGGGTAGAGGGAATAAAGAAGAAGGTTTGTAGGTTAGAAAAAAGGGTTAAAATGAGACGTATGATGTGGATGCCCAGGTAAAAGGTAATATTTTATCTATGCAAATGTTCAAAAAGTTGACCCAGGGTTTCTATGAGGCCCTAGATTAGATGAAGGAAGATTATGACCAAGTGAAAGATAAAATTCAAGACCATGCTTAAATCCTATATATCCTTGAAGCTATAGGGATGAGAAAGGATAAGTCGTTGCCTGAATGCCTAAAAGATCTCACCGAGGATATGGGGAAAGAAAAGGACATAAATGAGGATTACAGGTAAAATCTTAGTGCTATGGATACTAGAATCAATAATATGGATAAATCAGTGGGTGAAAATAACTTTGAGACTATGTTCATGACCATTGATGTGAGGGTTTCCAATATGGAAATCTGCTTGAAGAAAATGGGTCAACAAAGCTAAAAACTCCTCAAAGCATCAGCTGATCATATAAAAATTTAAGTTAGTAAGTTGGTGTTGGTCCAATGAGAGGGGGGGTGAATCAGAAAAAATCAAATCTAAACACTTAAAACTCAAATGAATGATTCACTTAGTAACACTGAATACAATAATAACTGATTCACAAAACAACTTAATAACT
This sequence comes from Thuja plicata, assembly GCA_018584345.1. Taxonomy (NCBI): domain Eukaryota; kingdom Viridiplantae; phylum Streptophyta; class Pinopsida; order Cupressales; family Cupressaceae; genus Thuja; species Thuja plicata. Next base: position 2,404,658 of record MU227431.1, on the reverse strand, counting down.
TAAATAGTCATACATCTCAAATATGTAAATCAATCATTCAAACTCATTAACATTAGATTAACACAGTTGACTCCATATTTAACTTAGTTGATACCATATTTAATGATAAAACCCAATTTGAGAAAAACCTCTATGGGAATTGTGACCCACAATAAAAAAAATGTACCCTTCTAAAGTACACTCAGTTAAGAACTTATCTTGTTAAAGATTACAAACACATTTCCTAAATGTGAGCCTATTAGGGGATTTACCTTAGATCTGTTAAGATATTCACCCCTTTTGGAGTGGCCTTTTTAGAGTTATTTAAATATAATTTTGGAATGTCACCTACTTCTAGGTTTTACAAATAAGATGATTAAATCCACTCGATTAAAAGATTTATCTGTTACAAATACTAATAAGCAATTGTAAAAATTTAATCTAATAAATATAGAAATTAGCTTTGCTTGTGTTAGATACTTTATGCTGAATTGAATACCTCATTCACATACTCAATTTATCTCTTTCTCAGACTGTAGAATCTTCAATATTTGTTTCTCTATTCTACTCGGTAAATGTTTTTCTTCAACTTTTTCTTCTTCTCTGTTCAATTAGCTAACATCTATGTATTTATATTTATCTATTTTTTCTCATTCTTTATATACACATAATTTTTCCTCTTAATCTCCTTAATTAGACTTTCTATCATTTTTCCTCTATCATTCGATCATCTTCTTAATAATTCTCAACTCGGTAAACCACTTCACTTTTACCTCAGAAATTGAACTTTTCTTGGAAATATCATAATTAGGTTTAACCACTTGATCTTTGCCTTATATTTTCTCATTGAATTTTCATGTTCATCTATATTCTAAGAAACTTCATTTAATTCATATCATCATCCATCTCATCATTTTGTCATATTAAATTCAATCTTCTCATCATTTACAATCAATGTCCTGTACTTGGTAAACTTGCTTTGCAACTTGGTAGCTTTCTTCATTCACTGCTCAATGTCTAAATCATCCTTGATTCTCGGTGCTTGTCTTTCAATCAGTGTTTAGTAACTATGACTGAATTACATAACGTTCTATATACCGACTGACTTTGTCTAGCTAGGTAAAAATTAACTCTTTCAGTCATAACTTTAACTCTTTGCAATTAATGACTTAATAAATCAATTATACCAATTTGATAACATCAAATATGTAGTGGAAAACAACTATATCAACATTAATTATTTGTTGTCTGATCTATATTTTTCACCCATTTAAATTCTCCTCTTAAGATATGGTAACATAATAAAAATCAATCATCAATTGCTTGACATCAATGACAAAAAAACAACTGATCTAATTATTTCTATACTCATGATACTCGATATCACTCAGTATTCATCATCTCCCTCAGATCTTCATCAGTTGATTGGAAATATCCCTTTTTAGAATTAATGGCAACAACTATAGTAGTGTTATAGAAATTGATGATGACAATAATCAAATACATAACTGAACTCCCTCTGAGTTGATTATTTTGTTTCCACTTTGATCTCTGATCTCTTAATCTAAATTTCCCTCTTGGATAAATATTTTTTTCTTGAAACATACATTTTGATTCTCTTTCATGATTAAACATTATCAATTCATTCATTCTCTCCCAATTCATCAATATCTCCCTTAAAGATAAATGTCATCAATTCATTCTCTCCCTCTTTGACAACAATGCCAAAAAGTCATACTCCTGAATACTTGTTCCAGTAGTGAATTATACCTGACATGTACTCATAAAACATTACATACAAAAATCTTTTCAAAACTTTAGGAATCACCTAAAGTGTGTCATACTAACATCAATTTAATAATAGATATTCTAACAAAATATAAAATTGATGTAGCATGCCTCGTTATCTTTAGTGAACATTGGATAGGAGAAGAACCCCTAATTTACCTCTGAGATACTCAAAATCATCTTTAAGTAGTGGATTTGTAATAATATCAGCCAATTTTTCCTTTGAATTGACATATTCCAATCTCACATTCTTCTCTTGAACTTATTCTCTCAAGTAGAGATACTTGATAGAAATTTTCTTGGTCTTTGAATGCATAACCGGGTTCTTTGATATATTAATAGCACTTGTATTATGACAAAAAATAGTAACCAAATATTTCATCTCTTAATGCATATAGTTAAGTAATTGTTTAATCCTTACTATATTTGCAAAACTCATTGCAGCAATAACATATTCTACCTCGAAAGTAGACTATGAAATGTAACTTTCCTTCTTGCTTAACCATGTAACCAATTTTTCAGCTAGAAAGAATGCACCTCCACTGGTAATTTTCCTGTCATTAATGTTTCTAGCCTAATGGTCAATAGTGTAGAATTTTAGATCAAAATTACCTCCTTTTTTATACAATAAACCAAATTCTTTTGTTCCTTTCAGATATCTACAACTTAGTTTTACTACAGAATTATGTGTTTCCTTTGGATTAGAAGAAAATATTGCAAATATCCCAATGATGTGTGCTATATCAGGACTTCCATGAACACCATACTACAATTTACCAATCATGGATCGATAAAGAATATTATCCACCTCTTGTGTTTCATCTGGCTTCGATAATTTACATCCAGTAACCATAGGTGTTCCAACAGGCTTGGAATCTTCCATACCATATATTTTGAGGATCTCTTTGATATAATTAGCTTTTGTAATATAGCTCCATCCACTAATTTGATGTATATGTAGACCTAGAAAGAACTTAATCTATCTAACTATTGACATTTCAAACTCTTTTCTCATTTCATCAGCAAATCCTTTACATAAGGTGTCATTACCTCCAAAAATAATATCATCAACAAAAATTTTAGCAATCAATTTTTTTTGTCACTATCATACTTCAAGTAAACATTATTGTTATCACTTGTTCTCTCACTCCTATTTCTATTAGATAAGAGTGCAATCTCTCATACCATAATTGAGGTGTTTGTTTCAAACCATATAAATTTTTATGTAACTTACATACCTTGTTCTTGTTAGTGTTCTCAATTAATCCTTCAGGTTTCTCAATGTATACTTCTTCTTCAAGTATCCCATTAAGAAATAAAGACTTAACATCCATCTGATATACCTTGAATCCTTTGTAAGCAACATAAGAAAGAAGTATTCTAACTCCTTCGAGTCTAGAAAATGATGTAGTTAGATGTAAAATGACCAATTTTATCACAATTAAAACATTTCGAGGGTAACTTATCTTTGTATTTGTCTTTGCCTCTTTGTTTCCTTCTAGCCAAAAGAGCTTCATATTCTCTGTCATTCTCATCACATTCAGTAAATAATTCTTCAAGATCTTCAGTACAACTATAAAATTTCTCACTAGCACTGTCAAATATCCATCTCTGGATACAACTTCCCTAGCTTTTCCAATCTTTAAAGTAGACTTATATGAAAATTCAATCTTAGATGTTGCAGGAAAACTATTGCCAAAATAATTTAACTCAAATGTAGTTAACTTACTAATAGTAATATCTAGTGAAACATTCATATGGGGAATAGATCTCAGCTATTGTATAGAAGATACACGAATAGCATAACTCGGTAGTAGGGGTCTCAACATCTTTCTTGTAACATCATTCTCTGTTATGATTCCACCAGCTCCTCTAATAGAATTAACAGTCTCCTTAGGTCTTGTAATATATTGTATTATGTTCTCTCCTTATTTCATCCTCATAGAGTCAAATTTACCTCTTAAACTTTCTTCTTTATCCTTCTGAACATCTTGATATCCACCATAGCTAAAAATAATCGTATCCCACATTTTTTTTCAAGTATTACATCCATCAAGCTCATTATAATCATGGTCGGTAAGTGTAGAAGCAACATCAATCATAAATTTTGTGTGTTGTTGTTTTTGTCTTTTCTCATTGATTGTCAAAGGTGCATAAGTTAGTACAACATACTCATTATCAAGAAAATGAAGTCCATAACTCCTACTCTAGAGAAAGGAAACCTCATTCTACTTTTCCATGTAGAGAAATGATCCCTATTCATCTTTGGTCCTTCACTCTTGTACAACTTTAGATCTTAACTCAAATCCTTTTAAACTTATCACTTCAGAGTAACTAGCTCTGCTACCAATTACTGGTCCACTGAGAGTAAGGGAGGGGGGTGAATCAGTCAAAATCAAATCTAAACACTTAAAACTAAAATCACTGATTCACTTAGTAACACTAAATACAGTAATAATTGATCCACCAAAAAACTTAATAACTTAAACAAACATACATCTCAAATATGTAAATGAATCATTCAAACAAATTAACATTAAATTAACATAGTTGACTCTTGATTTAACTCAGTTGACACCAGATTTAATGAGGAAACCCAATTGGGGAAAAACCTATATGGGAATTGTGACCCACAATAGAAATTGTACCCTTCTAAAGTACGCTCGGTTAAGAACTTATCCTATTAAAGATTACAAACGTTTTCTAAATGTGGCCTTGTTAGGGAATTAAACTCAAATCTGTTAATATCTTCACTCTTTTTGGATTGGCCTTGTTAGATTTATTTAAACATTCTTTTTGAATGTCATCTACTTCTAGGTTTTACAAATAGGATTGTTTAATCCACTAGGTTAGGAGATCTCTCTGTTACAAATACTAATAAGCAACAGTAAAAATTTGATTTGTATATATAGAAACTACCTTTTCTTGTGTTAGATCCTTTATGCTCAATTAAATACTGGCATCGCATAATCCATTTATCTCTTTCTCAAACTGTATACTCTTCAATCTTTGTTTCTCTATTCTGCTCAGTAAATGTTGTTCTCCAGCTTCTTCTTCTTCTCTGTTCAATTCACCAACATATTTGTATTCATATTTCTCTATTTTTTTCTCATTATTTATATAGACATACTTTTTCCTCTTAATCTCCTTACTTATATTTTCCATCATTTGTGCTCTGTCATTCAATCATCTTCTTCATAATTCTTAACTCGGTAAACCACTTGACTTTTACCTGAGAACTTGAACTTTTCCTGGAACTCTCATAATCAAGTTTAACCACTTGATCTTCCTTAGATCTTATCATTAAATTTTCATTTTTTTAGATCTTCTAAAAAAATTCATTTAATTCATATCCTCTCCTATCTCATCATTGCTTCACATTAAATTTGATCTTATCATCATTTACTATCAATATCATGTACTCGGTAAACCTATTTTGCAACTCGGTAATTGTCTTCCTTCACCGCCCATTTTCTAACTCATCTTCAGTTCTCGGTGCTTATCTTTAATTTGGTTTTCGATAATTGTGACTGACTTACACAACTTTTTATATACCGACTTTCTCTTTCTAGCTCGGTAAAGTAAATCTTTAAGTCATAACTTTAACTCTTTACAATTTTTTACTTAATCAATCAATTTTACCAATTTGATAAAATCAAATATATAGTAGCAAAAAATATATAAACATTAATTCATCATTGCCTGATTTGTATTTGTTACCCATTTAACTTCTCCTCTTAAGATGTGATAACATAATAAAAATCAATAATAAATTTCTTGACATCAATGACAAAACAAAAACTGATCTAACCATTTCTACAATCATGATACTTAGTATCACTCGGTCTTAGTCATCTCCATTAGATCTTGCTCAGTTGATTAATAGCTAGAAGAGGACAGAGCTGGGGTAGAAACTAAGATTGAGAAGGACACCAGTGATGAGGCTACTGGTCTAGGAATGAGAACCCATTTGAGAAAAAATAAGAAGATGATCAAGAAAGAAAAGGATATTGAGGAACTAAAGACTATGACTACTACTATAGACCTCATGGTTATTGAAGCGGAAGATCTCCTTAAGAGATTTGTCCCCTGCTGTCTCTTTTTTTATTGGTCTGTTAGTTTATCTGTCTGTTGGTCTTTTGGTTGTTGGGGTGTATGCTGATTTGTTTTCTAGTTTCCAGCTTTCTTAAATTCTTTCTATTTTCCTGTTGTATCTAGGGGGCTTCAATGCTAAATCTTATGTAATCTTTTGTACAAGGTTTTGGGTCCTTTCAAAACCTTCTTTTCACTTAATCAAAAACAAACTTATCTTTTTTAAAACCTCATAAGGTTTTAATGATAATAAGAAATTGATTGGGTTTTAATATAATGAAAACCTAATGGGGTTGTTATTATCTTAAAAAAACCCAATCGGGTTTTATAAATTAGGCTTAAAGTATTTACCAATGCATAACCCTATCATGTTATTTGAAATTTTTAAAATCCTCATCGAGCTATTATTTTTTTAGGCTTTTTGTCCTATGGTGGCCACTTTTTTTCCCGGTATTGGGTGGTCCCACAATAGTGAGTCCCACTTTTTGGCCAACTTTGACACTGAGATCAACATTCTGAAAAAAATCCACTTTCAAAAACCTACTGCCAAAAAACTATTACAAATTTGAAGATGATGTAAACTAGAGTCTTTTATCATTTTCTTTCTAGTTTCTAAATATATATTTTTTAAAAATTTAAAATTGATTTGAATCCATTTTCACTTCTCCTTCAAAAAGTGGTTTGTGTGAAAAATAAGTGTTTTTAAGGAGTGACTGTCACTTGGACCAGCATAATTTTTTTTAAATGATAAAAATGTAATTATCTCAAGGTTATATTTGTAACTTCAATATCTAAAGGATGCAATTGGTTTTATTCATTTTGGTTAAATATTTCATAGTTTATTAAGTTCTAAAGTGACAATAACTGTAATTTAGACATAGGTTCTTTTGGATCACTCTAACTTGAGCTATATATATCAAATTTCAATTTTTATAGAAAGGTAAAACAAATACTCTTTTCCTACATACTTTTTATAATTTTTTTAGTAAGTTACTATTTTTCCTGAAGCCTCGAAGAGATAGGTTGTTGAATGACCAAACAACCTATGTTTTATTAAAGTAAAGTTTGAAAGTGACAATGAATTAAATATGCATTAAAATTGTAGTCATTCTAGAAAGATTCCTCTAAGTAGCATCATCTGACATTATTTTTTTCAGAAAATCATCTTTTTTGGTCCTTATTTCAGTCCTTGAAAGACCATTTTTTGTAGTTTCTTTTCTCCAAGGGAAAACTTCAAATTTTTGGTCTTCGCGCAAAGACCCCCTTTGCACGAAGGTTTATGATGACTTCATGCGAAGGGGTATTTTATCAAAGACCCCTATGGGAAAAGTTTGGCAGGAAAATCCCTATGAGACTTTTACCTGACCTAGTTTTCCCGAACTAGGCCGGCTAGTTATGAATTTTTATTCTAGCATGGTATAATAGTATATGTTTATGTTTTCATTTTTCACTTAATTCCAGTCAATTTAATTCACATTTTTATATTATTGGTCTAATTTTTTCAAAATCATTTTTTGGAGGAGAATCGCTATTTGTGTTTTTTTCAAAGGCATTAGTTTTGGATAAGATAATTATTATAAAGGTGATTTTTTATAAGAAATTTTTTTCAAGAGGAGAATTACTATTGTCAATTATTTGGAAGACATTTTTTTGGAGAGAAGAAATGAGGAACAATAAGGGAAGGAAAACTAAATCTGCAAGAAAAAGGTCACCTGGTATTGTACAAACAAATCGTGAAGCTACATTGTCATATTATTATAAAACTAAAGAAGGTATGGACCTAGACCTCTAATTTTGTGTGCCTAAATTTTATGGACCTAAGGTTTATTTTTCTCTAATTTGATTCATTTTTGTGCATCTAGCTCACAATTAACATGGTTAAGGTGAAGGAGAAGCTCAAGTAGGAGGGTCAAGTCAAGTTGAAGAAATGTACATTGAAGAAGGGCTAGGATCACTCCCTATGGAAACTCAAGCAATGGGTGTTGGAGAAGGGTCAAGATCATGTGCTCCAAATGGTATGGATGAGCTTATAGATCTAGGTAGAACTATAAAGAGAAATATTTATTATAGAAACTTAGATCATTTACTTACAATGGATGTGGAGAATTCGAGATCACTTGCTAATGTTCAACCCTTAAGTATTTCTAAAAAGAGGTTTATGAATATGATAGAAAGATAAATATTTGCTAAATTTGATAATTTTGAAACACTTGAACAAGCCCAATTGCATTCAGTTGTACTTATAAATAAAAATTTGGAAGAGGTATTAAAATTATTGGGTATAGACACAACATCAAAGAAGAGAAAAGTTGTTAACATGCAAACTGATATGATTTAAAATCTTAGGAAAGGTTTGAACTAGGTAGGGAAGCAATCTCTAACTAAAGATAAGACCATTACAAGAAAAATTATATTGACATCCATTGTAGGTAACATAATGGTCTGAAAAAGACAAATATCGTTAGTTTCATCTCGATTCGTTTTAGTAAGAAAATAATATCACGATATGTTAATGGGAGAATGCTTTTGGATGATAACACCTTGGAAGGAAATTGGGAAATCATGTATAGACCTCCTCATTCATATAGGATTGATGAGGGAATGAATAATTTGGCAACATTATTTTGGAATGATAATACTCATCCTTGATCAAATAGTAGAGATGTGATCAAACATAGAATTGCAGCTAATCAATATGAACATAAATCAAAACTTTTGTTGGAAATAGCACAACATGAAATGTATGTTTCATTTTTTAGTTCAAATCCTAATATAAATATTGGTAAAAAAATGTTTGAAAGATTCAATCCATGTTATGTCAAGATAAACAAAGTGTTTGAAACTTGTTGTTGTCATTATCATATTAAATTTGATCTCAACTATCAAATTTTTTGAAAGTTTGTAGAAGACACTTATGTTTTTGAATATGATCCTCCTACTAGACAAAGTGAGTTCATCTCATCCATTTTATGTGAAATAAATTGCATAAAAGGAATATGTGAAACATGTGCTGATTTGGCTCTTTTTCCTTTGGAAAATGAAAACATTGATATAACAAAGAAGGTAAATTTGAAGAGTTACAAATATGTAAAGAATGCATTTTTTTTGGGGAAAGAATCCAAATGGTTAGAATATGTTTAAGAGAAAATAATTGTTGGAGTATTTATGGACAAATTTAAAAATTGATTCAACCCTACATTCATCATATTTTTTTGCAAAGTGGAAAGCATAAAAATTCCAAACACTGAGAGACAATTTCCCACTTGGAACTATTCTATCAGTTGTTGATTTCACAGAAAACTATTCCTTTGTTCATCAAAAGGCAATTCAGTCAGAATACTATTTTTCAAAGAAGATTACTATTATGGTACATGAGTGTTATCGACATGCACACATATTTTTGGATGGTATTCGTAGAACATTTGAAGCATGGTTCATCAAGAAGGATTATCATTTTTATATAAGTAATGATAAAGATCATGACATTAATTATGTAGAACACTGCTTCAAGATATTTTTAGCCAATTTGAAAGAAAGGAGAATAAAAATTGCTAAACATTATGTTTGGTCAGATGGATGTGCTGCACAATTCAAATTATCCAGACCATTTTATGCACTATGTATATATCATCGTAATGAAAACATACCACATGTCTAGAGTTTATTTTAGAGTGGAAATGGAAAAAGTGAACATGATGGTGCCGGAGCTTGCATCAAACGTCCTCTATGAAAGTATTAAATGAATTATAAGGGAGTTAATATAAAAAAATGCACATGATGTTGTTGAATAGTGCAGGCCACATTTGACACTAAATGAGGATGACACATCATCAGGAATGACTCAAGCGGTACCACAGATAAATTTAGGAGATAAAAGGTATGCACACATTTTAAAATTATACATGTG
>MU227431.1:2357436-2393438 GCA_018584345.1 Thuja plicata | reverse complement strand
TGTGTGTGTGTGTGTGTTAAAGTGAACGTTCTAAATGGATGATATTACTTCCATTACTTGTGTTCCATTAGTTACATATTAACCTTTTATTTGTTATGATATTAATTAGATTACTTATTAGTTAAAGACCCCCTTAAGAACTCACCTTAAAACATTAGTTAGATTACTAATGATATTAGTTAGATTACTAATGACATGTTATTTCTAGATTACTTAGATCACTTATGGTCCATTCATTACATATTAGTGCTTTTTTTTTATGATATTAACATTACACTAAATTTATTAGTTAAAGATCTTGTTAAGACATCCCCTTAAGACTATATATTTGATGTTATCAATTCTAGAAACTTTATTGATTAAGTAGAAAATTGAAAAGAGTTAAGTTATGAATGAAAAGAGGTACTCTACCAAGCTAGACCGAGTCAGTCGATATAGAGTTGTGTTCATAAGTTTTTAGTTACCGAGTACCGAGCACCAAGCATTGAACAAAGTTAGTTACCAAGTTGCAAAGAAAATTACCGAGTACAAGATATTGATTGCAAATGATGATAAGATCAGATTTAATACAAGGTTATGATGATCTAGATGGAGATAATAATTAAAGGAATTTTTTTAGAAGATCTAAGAGTGAGAAAATTCAATGAGAAGATCTAAAATGAAGATCAAGTGGTTAAACTTGATTATGTGAGCTCCGAGAAAAGTTCAATTTATCAGGTAAAAGTGAAACATTTTACCGAGTTGAGATTTATGAAGATGATCAAACAAATGAGCGCAAATAATGGAAAAAACTAAGAAAGGAAATTAAGAGGAAATATTATGTCTATATAAATGATGGGAAATTAACAGAGATTATGATGTTGGTGAATTGAATCAAGAAGAATAAGAAGGTGAAGAAAAAAGTTACCAAGCATAAAAGAGAAGAAGAAAGAGTAGAATCTAGATTCCTAAACAAAGACAAATGGAGTATGTGATGCCAGTATTCATGTGAGCATAAAGGATTTGACACAAGAAAATGGTAGTTTCTATACTTACATACCAAAGTCTTACTGTTACTTATTGGCATTTGTAATAGACAAAAATCTCTTAACCGAGTGGAATTAATAGCCCTATTTGTAAATCCTAGATGTAGGTGGCATTCTAAAAGAGTTTTTTAAGTCATCTAGCAAGGCCACTCCTAACAGGGTGAATATCTTAACTGATCAGAGGAAATCCCTTAATAGGGTCACATTTATCAAATGTGTTTGTAACCTTTAACATGATAAGTTCTTAATCGAGCGTACTTTAGAAAGGTACATTTTTATTATGGGTCATAATTCCCACTGAGGTTTTGCCCATATTGTGTTTCCTCATTAAATATAGTGCCAACTAAGTTAAATCTATGTTTACTAATTTTGAATGATTGATTTGTATATTATGAGATGTATGGTTGTTTAAGTTATTAAGTTATTTGGCGAATAATTTATTACTATATTCAGTGCTACCAAGTGAATCAGTGAGTTGAGTTTTAAGTGTTTAATTTTGATTTGGTGTGATTCACCCCCTTCTTAGTGGGACCAACAATTGGTATCAGAGCACTGGTTCTTTGAAGTGGTAAGTTTAAAAGTACTTGAGTCAAGATCTAAAGATTTATAAGAGGGTAGCACAAAATTTGAATAGGGAACATTTATCTACATGGAAAAGTAGAATGAGATTGCATGTTCCTGGTATAGGAGAATATGAACTTCATTTTGTTGATAATGAATATGTTGCATTGACTACTGCACCTTTGACAATCACTAAGCAAAGACAGAAGCAAGAACACACACAAGTTATGATTGAGATAGATTATACACTTACTGACTAGGAATATGATGAGCTTGATAGATGTACTAATTTCAAATAAATGTGAGAAAAACATATTTTGACCTATGGTAGAGATAAAAATGTTCTTAAATCCAAAGAAGAAAGTGTGAGAGATATATTTGATTTAATGAGAATGAAAGATGGAGAAAACATAATACAGTACAACACTAGACTTAAGGAGATTGTAAATTCTGTCAGAGGAGCTGGTGGAACCATAACAAAAGAAGATGTCACAAAGAAAATGTTGAGAACCCTACTAAAGAGTTATGCTATTTGAGTATCTACTATACAAGAGTTGAGATCCATTTCTTAGATTAATGTTTCTCTTGATTCTACTATTGGTAATCTAGCTGCATTTGAGATTAATGATTTTGATAATAGTTTACTTGCTACATCTAAGATTGAGTTTTCATTTAATTCCTCTTGTAAGATAGGAATCTCTAAAGATTCTAGACCTAGTGATGGATATTTGAGTAGTCCTAGTGAGAGATTTTATAACTATCGAAAAGGTTTGGAAGAATTATATGTTGCAGAGGGAGGGAGAGAGAGAGAGAGAGAGAGAGAGAGAGAGAGAGAGAGAGAGAGAGAGAGAGAGAGAGAGAGAGAGAGAGAGAGAGAGAGAGAGAGAGGATTTGTTGGCTAGAAGGTTACAAAGAGGCGAAGGCAAATACTGAGGTAAGTTACCATTGCAAGGTTTTAACTGTAACAAGATTGGTCTTTTGCATCTAATTGCCCTAAGAAAGATAATGAGGAGGAGAAAGATAACAAAGATAAGGAAAAAAAGAAAATATTTTCAGGAGTTTCACAGACTACAAAAACAAAGGTAAGAAATCCTGTCATATTGCTAATGAAGAACTAAGTGATGATGATTCAAATGACAGTGATGGAAAAGAAGTTATTTATGTTAGTATTAAAGACAATTCTGATGAAGAACAACCAAGAGCCCTAATACCAAAAGTAATTAGGAATGAAACATGGATTATAAATAGTGGTTGTTCACATCACATGATTGATGACACACTTAAGTTTATTTCCTTGGAAAAGAATGATGGAGGATACGTTAGATCTCATAATGATGCTCCATACCTTGTGAAAGGAAAAGGTTCTACAATTCTACTGAATAACACAAGCAGTGATGATGTTTATTGGGTTGAAGGATTAAACTATAATCTGTTGAGTGTTGCACAATTAAATACCATAGGTCACCGAATGGAATTTCAACATGGAAGGGTGAAATTTTTTGATAAGAAAGAAAATCTAATTTCTACTAGAAAAAATTGTAAAGGTAATTTAGTTTATCTTGATACTTCTATGAAGAGCTACCTGTATGCTAAAGTTGAGGATGTCTGCCTATGACACAAAATGCTTTGTGATGTTAATTTTGAAAACTTGATCAAAGTGACTAAAAATAATAGAGTATGAGGGTAACCGAGATTAGAGAAACCTGAGAATTCTATGTGCAGAGAATGTCAAATGGGTAAGATGACTAAATCAATTTTTTCAAGAAAAAATTATGTTACACAAGGAATTTTGGATTTAGTTCATACTGATTTATGTGGACTCATGAGAACTCAAAGTTACTATGGAGATAGATATTTTATTCTATTTGTGGATGATTATTCTAGAAAGATGTCTGTAATTTTTTTAAAAGAAAAATCCGATGCATTTCAAATGTTTAAGTGGTATAAGGCCCGATTTGAGAAAGAAAGTGGAAGAAAACTGAAATGTCTAAGATCTACTAGAGGAGGTGAGTTTACATTTGATGAGTTTACATTTTTTGTAAAGAAAATGGAATTAAGAGACATATGTCAGCACCAAGGACACCACAGTAGAATGGTATTGCTGACAGAAAAAAAAGATCTATTGTTAATTGTGCTAGGACACTAATGATTGAGAAAGGTATTTCAGAAAACTTCTAGAGAGAAGCAGTCAGTACAGTTGTTTACACATTGAACCGAGTACAAATGAAAAAAGGTAGCAACATAACACCATATGAAATCTGGTATGATCACATACCTAATGTGAGTTATTTCAAAGTTTCTGGAAGAAGATGTTATATATTGATAGATTCTAGAGAAAGAAAGTTTTATTCTAAAGGGGATGAAGGAATATTCTTAGGATATTGTACAAGAAGTAAAGCCTATAAGTGTTTGAATAAAGTTACTTACAAAATGTTGGAAAGTGCAAATGTGAGAATTGATGAGTTTGCAAAAAAGAATGATGAAGAAAGGAAAAAGGAACCAAAAGACTATGATAAGTTTGTATATCTACAACCTAATGTTTGGGACACCTTACAGAGAGCACCTACGAAGGAGGAAGTTGAACCGATTTATCTATAACTGAACGATGTGGATGAAGCATCGAGACCTACCAAGCCTATTTTAGAAAAATATGTGAGGAGGCACCACTCCCCAGGCAATATTATTATAAATAAAGATGCTAGAGTGATGACTAGAAGAAACGTAAGAGACAATACATGTTTTCTATCTTCATTTGAGCCAAAGAAAGTGAAACATGCACTACATGATGAAGATTGGATGAAAGCAATGAAAAAAGAGTTTGATCAGATAGACAAGAAAAGTACATAGAATTTAGTACCTTGGCCAAAGGATAAAAATATTCTTGGTAATAAATGGATTTTTACAAAGAAGTTGAATGAGAATGGTGAATTTATTAGAAATAAAGATGGATTGGCTTGCAAAGGTTATGCACAAGAAGAAGGAATAGATTATGGTGATACTTTTTCACCTGTTGCTAGATTGAAAGGATTTAGAATAATTATAGCTTATTCAGGTTACAAAGGATTCAAATTTTAACAAATGGATGTCAAGTTTGTATTTCTGAATGGGATACTGGAAGAAAAAGTTTACATTGAACAACCTGAAGGATTCATTGAGAGCACAAATCAGAAAAAGGTATGTAAGTTACATAAAGCTCTTTATGGTTCAAAACAAGCACCCCAAGCATGGTATGAGAGGTTGCACTCTTATCTAATCAAAATAATATTTCAAAGAACAACTGATAACAGTAATGTTTACTTGAGGTGCGACAGTGACAACAAGGTTTTGATTGCTGAAATTTTTGTTGATGATATTATTTTTGGAGGCAATGACACTTTATGTAAAGGATTTGAAAATGAAATGAGAAAAGAGTTTTAAATTTCAATGATTGGAGAGATTACAAGCCTTTTAGAACACTGATGGTCACATGATGTAAATTATCTAAAGAAAATGAGACACAGGAGTTGGATAATACTATTTACTAATCTATGATTGGTAAATTGCAGTATGTTATTCACAACATACCTGATATAGCACACGTTGTGGGATTGTTGTAAGATTTTCTTATAATCTAAGGGAAACACATATGTATACAGTCAAGAGAATTTTTAGATATTTGAAAGGAACTGAAGATTTTGGTTTATTGTACAAAAAAGGAGGTACTTTTGATCTCCAAGTCTACATGAATACAAGTTGGGCTGGAAAGATTGATGACAGAAAAAGAACTACTTGAGGCGCATTATTTCTAGGTGAAATATTGCTCCCACGGATAAGCAAGAATCATATTTGCATTACACAGTCTACTGCTGAGGAAGAATATGTTGCTGGTACCATGAATTGTGTGAATATTTTTTGGATCAAACACATTTCTGTCAAAGACCAAGCACATTTCAAATACCATACATTCAAAGACCAAGAACATTTCTATCAAGTATTACTACATCAGAGAACAAGTTCAAGAGAAGAATGTGGTATTGGAATATGTGAATTCAAAAGAACAATTGGCTAATTTATTTAAAAAGCCACTACCGAAGGACACTTTTGGGTATCTTAGAGGTAAATTAGGGGTTCTTCCCCTATCCAATGTTCACTAAGTAGCATGAGGAATGTTGCATAAATTATGTAATTTATTAGAATATCTTTTATTGAATTGATTTTAGTATCACACACTTTAGGTGATTCCTAAAGTTGTGAAGAAATTTCTGTATGTAATGAGTATTTCTACATGTAAGGTACAATCCACTACTGAAACAATTTTTTAGGAGTATGAATTTTTGACATTGTTGTTAAAGAGGGAGAGTATAAAATTGATGAAATTTATCTATAAGGGAGATATTAATGAAAGAGGGAGAGAATGAATTGTTACTATTTACTGATGAAGGAGAATCAGAATGTATGCTACAATATGAAAAGATTTATCCAAGAGGGAGAATAGTGAACAATTTGAAGATTAGAAATAGAATATCAACTCAGAGGGAGTAATGACATAGATTGATAGTATTTAAAGTTTCCATAATCAATTTCTATAGTACTACTATAGTGTTTCCATCAATGCCAAAGAGGGGGATTATTGATTAATTAATGGAGATGATGAAGACAGGGTGATAATTAGTATACATGTTTGTAGAAATGGTTAGATCAGTTATTATTTTTTCATTGATGTCAAGGAATTGATTTATTGATTTTTATTGAGTTACCATATTATATGAAGGAGAAGTTAAATGGGTGACAATTAAAGATCAAAAGTGATGTTGATATAGTTTCTTACAACTATGCATTTGATATTATCAAGTCGGTACACTTGATTGATTTACTTAGAAATTGCAAATATTTAAGTTATAAATTAAAAGATTTATTGTACTGAGCTAGACTGAGTTAGTCGATATATAGTTGTTTAAATCAGTTTTTAGTTACCGAGTATCGAGCATCGAGTAGTGAAAAAGGTTAGTTACCGAGTTGCCAAGCAAATTACTGAGTACATGATATTGATTGTCAATGATGATAAGATCAAATTTAATACAATGGTATGATGATTTGGATGAAGATAATAAATAAAGGAAGTTTGTTAGAATATCTATGCGCGAGAAAATTCAATGATAAGATCTATGGCAAAGATCAAGCGGTTAAACTTGATTATGTGAGTTCTGAGAAAAGTTCAAGTTAAAAGGTAAAAGTGAAATAATTTATGGAGTTGAGATTTATGAAGAACATGATCAAATGAATGAGTACAAATGATGGAAAAACTAAGAAAGGAGATTAAGAGGAAAAAGTATGTCTATATTGATGATAGGATTAAGAAAGATTATGATGCTAGTGAATTTAATTAAGAAGCATTAGAAGATGAAGAACAAAGTTACAGAGTAGAACAAAGAAGAAGAAAGAGAAGAATCTACAGTCTGAAACAGAGACAAATGGAGTATGTGATGCCAGTATTCATGTGAGCATAAAGGATCCTACACAAGAAAAATTTAGTTGCTATATTTATAGATCAAAGTTTTACTATTGCTTATTATCATTTGTAACAAATAAAATCTCTTAATCGAGTGGATTTAACAGTCCTATTTGTAAATCCTCGACATAGGTGAGGTTCTACAAGAGTGTTTTAAGTCCTCTAAGAAGACCACTCCTAACAGGGTAAAGATATTAACTGATCTATGGGAAATCCCTTAACAACGTGTAAATGTGTTTGTAATGTTGAACAAGATAAGTTCTTAACTGAGCATACTTCAAAAAGGTACATTTTTATTGTGGGTCAAAATTCCCACAAAGGTTTTTCCCATATTGGGTTTCCTCGTTAAATCTAGTGTCAACTGAGTTAAATCTATGTTTACTAATTTTGAATGATTGATTTGCATATTATGATATGTATGGTTGTTTAAGTTATTAAGTTATTTGGTGAATACGATATTACTGTATTTGGATGTAGCCCAAAACCCTTAAGAGAAAAAACTCATAAAATACACAACAAAAATATTATAGAATTTGAATTCTTCATTAATTTCTGCAACCTAGTGTTCCTCTACAATGAAATAAAACTCCTACTTAATACAATTTTGAAATTACCATATTTGGCAGGTTTTCAGGAAAAAATAGATTTTTTCCATTTTTTGGTAATTTTCAAAACTCATCCTATGAATCCCAATTTTTCCCAAGAAAATCTCCCAACTAAGGCAAGTCAAATTGCCAACTAACCCACGAAATCAGAAACATGATTTTGGATTTATTACAAAAAACAAAACTCAAAAAACTGGGAAGAAATAGAAAAAGCCAATTTTAGATGTCAAGATGAAATTTTAGGCTCTCAAAAAAAGGTTGAAATGGCCGCCAACAGAGCTGTCCTAGTTGGAATTTCCATTAACTCTAGTTCATGAATCTGCCTACAAAATTTCAGCTAAAACCCACATCCGAGTCAAAAGTTATGACCCTCTGAAGCTCGTGCATCATTCTCCCCTGCTTGAAAAGAATGCAGCTCCTACAAGTTTTGGTTCTCAAAATGCTTCCATTTAGGCTTATATTTCTTCTTCAAATCCCATTCTGTAATCCAGGTGCTATCTACTGGTGCCAATCCTTCCTGCTACACAAGATATTTGTGGTAGTCACCTTGATGAGTTTGAGTTGTGCTCTTATCTAGAACCTGTGTGACCTTTTCCTTTTTCTTGATTGGGATAGTGTGTGTCCAATCCACCTCATCCTCATTTTCAATAGATGCATCATCACCATGGAAATTATATAAATCAGAGATGTTAAACACAAGAGAAATATCAAAACCACTCGGAAGCTCTACCTCATAAGCATTATAATTAATCTTATTCAGAATCTTGTAGGGACCAATTTTCTTATATTTTAGTTTGTGATAAGTCCTGGTAGGAAACCTCTCCTTGCGTAGATAAACCATCACTAGATCACCTTCACTAAAAAACTGATACCTTCTAGTAGCATCTATAGAAGCTTTATACCGCTCATTGTTGTCTTGTAACTTCTGTCTTACATCTGCCTGCAACTAGAAGAGTTGTTCTACAAAGGCTTCTCCATCATCACTAACTCTGTCACCCAAGGGAAGTTGCACCAAGTCGAGAACAACCTGAGTATTTTGACCATAAACAACTTGAAATGGTGACTTACCAGTTGACCTGGTCACAGAGCTATTATAAGCAAATTCTACCTAGGGTAATGCCAAATCCCATTGCTTGGGCTTCCCTCCAACAATACATCACAACAAATTATCCAAACTTTGATCGACCACTTTTGTTTGGCCATCAGTTTGTGGATGATAAGCACTACCAAATTGTAACTTTGTCCCCATCTTCTTCCATAAGGTCCTCCAAAAATAACTCAAGAACTTAGTGTCCCTATCAGAGGTAATTATTTTTCAAACCCCATACAATCTCACTATTTCAGAAAACAATAACTTAGCCACCCTAGTGGCATCACTAGTTTTCTTACAAGCAATGAAATGAGCCATTTTGAGAATCCATCCACAACTACAAAGATAGATTTATTACCTTGTTGTGTATGTGGCAGTCCCAATACAAAATCCATACTCAAGTTTGTCCACGGTCCTATTGGTACTGGCAATGGCATGTACAAACCAGTGTTTTGGGAGTGCCCTTTGGCTACTTGAAAAATTTGGCACCTTTCCACAAACTTGGTGATATCTCTCTTCATCTTTGGCCACTACAACTTATCTACTACCAAGGCTATTGTTTTATCCTTCCCAAAATGCCCATCCATACCACTTCTATGAAATTCTCTAATAATATTTTCCTTCATTGAGCCTACAAGAACACACAACTATTTTCCCTTGAATAAATAACCATCTTGTATAAGATACTCACCTTGAATAGTATTTGTGTGCCCAGGTAATGGATTCTTCAACTAATCAACAACTTCCCAAAAGTCACTATCAGATTCATACAAGTCCTTGATTGCATCAGATCCAACTACTTCTATTTCCATAATGGTGAGAAGTACAACACACCTACTTAAGGCATCTGAAACTTGATTTTTTTTCCCTAATTTATGCTTCAGAACAAAAGTAAACCCTTGGAGGAAAGAGACCCATTTTGCATGTCTAGTGTTCAATTTCTTTTGTGTGTTAAGATGTTTTAGAGCAATATGGTCTGTAAACAACACAAATTATTTGGGTACCAAATATTACTTCCAATGTCTTAGAGCTTACACAATTGCATGGAACTCTATATCATATGTAGAATATTTCATTCGCACATCATTTAATTTTTCACTAAAAAGGCAATGGGCTTACCTTCTTGGCTGAGTACAACACCAATGCCCACATGTGAGGCATCACAGTCCACTTCAAACACTTTATCAAAATCTGGTAAGGCCAATATAGGAGCTTCAGTGACCCTCTTCTTTAGATACTAGAAACTCTCTTCAGCCTCTTTGGTCCATGAAAACTCTTGAACCTTAGTGCAATCTATCATAGGTGCTACAATGCTGCTAAAATTATGAATGAACTTTCTATAGAAAGTGGCCAAGCCATGAAAACTTCTCACCTCAGTGATACTACGTCGACTATGTCATTCAAGAATGGCTTGAACTTTCTCTAGATCCATGCTGATACCATTTGCAGAAATGACAAATCCCAGAAAAACAAGGCTTGCTTACATGAACCTACACTTCTTCAAATTATCATAGAGTTTCTCTCTTCTTAATACCCCCAATATGATCCTCAAGTGTTGTAGATGCTCTTCCCTTCCCTTACTAAAAATCAGTATATCATCAAAATAAACTACTACAAACTTGCCAATGTAGAGACGCAACATAGTATTCATGAGTCTCATAAACATAGGGTGCATTTGATAAACCAAAAGGCATAACCTTCCATTCATACAAACCATCCCTAGTTTTGAAAGTAGTTTTCCATTCATCCCCTTCTCAGATACGGATTTTGTGGTACCCACTTCGCAGATCAATCTTAGTGAAATGTGTTGCTCCAACAAGAACATCCATTATATCATCCAAACGAGGGATAAGAAAATGATACCTGGTAGTTATCCTAGTAATTGCTCGAGTGTATGTGCACATCTTCCATGTTCCATCCTTCTTTGGGGTTAGTAATGCTGGTACAACACAAGGGCTCATGATTTCCTGCAATAACCCTTTATGTATGAGTTCAGTTACCTATTTGTTCAGTTCTGCATGTTGCATCAGACTCATTCTATAAGCTGCTTGATTGGGAAGACTTTCTCCTAGAATAAGATCAATATGATGTTGGATATCTCATTTTGGGGGCAGCCCATCAGGTACTTCCTTTGGAATGACATCTGAATGCTCGTCCAACACCGTGGCTACTTCTGGTGGTATTTTCAAGTCCTCCTCTTTCCCTCTTTGTACTACCAATGTGTAACAACACCCTGTTACTTTCATCTCCTTGACAAGTTCCTTTTCAAATAGTATGCTTTTAGCTTTTCCTTCATTCCTAAGAGGTAATAGGATTACCTTAGATCCATCCTTCCAGAAAGTGTAAGTATTCTTCTCTCCATTATGAATAACCTTTCTATCATATTACCAGGGGTGACCTAATAGGACATGGCATGCATCCATTGGAATCACACCACACCATAACTCATCCTTGTAGACCTTTCCTATAGAAAATATAACAAGGCACCTCTTAACTACTGTAACTTCATTTCCCTTTTTGAACCATGCTACCCGATAGGGATGAGGGTGGTTTTTACACTGGAGATTTAGTTTATCTACCATTGCTTTACAAACCATGTTCTAAAAATTGCCTCCATCAACAATTACTTGACATACCTTTCTACCTGAGGTACACCTTGTTCGGAATATGCTAGTTCTGAGCCATGAATCATCAACGGCTTTCTCCTCTATATCTTCCTTTGCTGGGATAATCATTATCCTCCTCATCATGAGACTTTCTCTAATATCTGGAGACACTTCTTGTTCTGATCCTTCATTGTCAACTTGGGCTAGGTTCACTCTCGATGGCCCTCCTTGGTTTCCATCTTTCATGTTAAAATTGGAACACTTGAAGGCCATGTGTCCTTCTTCTCCACATCTAAAACAAGTGAATGGTCTTCTCTGGCCTTCCCATCCTCTTCCATTACCATAGCCTCTACCATGTTGAAACCCCCTTGCTCTTTGTTGATTCCATGGATTCCAACGGGTTTCTTCTTGTTTCTCACTCCCTTGACTAGAACTTGAGCCTCCTCAAAATGGAGTTGATGTACCTCTTCATCCTCCTCTATTCCTCTGATTTTACTGCCTAGTTTGTTTTTCTTCAGCCTTTAGAGCCAACTGATAGTTATCCTCCATATAGTTGATCTGATGCATGCTTAGTTCATCCTGAATAGTGTATTACAAACCATTTAAATACCTTGCAACCATCTGCTCATTACTTTCGTGATGTTCTATATGGATGGACAACTTGTAAAATTCATCTGTATAATCTTACATAGAAGACAAGTTCTATTTCAAATTCTGAAACCTTCAGAAGAGTGTTTCAGAATAATCCATCGGTAAGAATTTTTCTCTCAGCTTTTTCTCCATTTTGCTCCATTTATTGATTTTATCCTTCCCTTTCTTTGTTCTTTCATTTTGGAGATGATCCCACCAGATCATTGCATGTCCCTTTAACATGGTGCATGCAAACCTCATCTTATTTTCTTCTATCATAGACTTCCATTCAAAAAAATTCCCCATCTTGTTTAACCAATCTATCACTTCCTCTACCTTAAGACTACCTAAATAGTCAGAAACATCAACGTTGATTGCTTCATTTTTCCCCTCCAAGACTCTGAGCAGCCTCTCTTCCAAACTCACTGCTTCTTCTCATCCTTCTTCTATTCCTTCAGCTCCTTGGTTCACCTCTCCATCAGATTCATCTTCTTCTCTTTGTAATCCATGGTTTTCCAATCAGTTTGTGAGTTCTGCTACTTGTCTTTGCAAGCTTATTATATCTCTCTGCATTTGGGTCAGACCTCTACCTCTTCCTCTTCCTCTTCCAACCATCATCCCTCTCTGATACCAAATGATGTAGCCCAAAACCCTTAAGAGAAAATACTCAGAAAATACACAACAAAAATATTATAGAATTCAAATCCTTCATTAATTTCTCCAACTTACTCTGCCTCTATAATGAAATAAAACTCCTAATTAATACAATTTTGAAATTACCATATTTGGCAGGTTTTCAGGAAAAAATGATTTTTTCCATTATTGGTAATTTTCAAAACTCATCCTATGAATCCTAATTTTTCCCAAGAAAAGCTCCCAACTAAGGCAAGACAAATTTCCAGCTAACCCACGAAATCAGAAACCTGATTTCATATTTATTACAAAAAACAAAACTCAAAAACTGGGAAGAAATAGAAAAAGCAAATTTTGGAGGTCAAGATGGAACTTCAAGCTCCCAAAAAAAGGTTGAAATGGCCACCAAGAGAGCTAGCTAGGATAAAATTTTCATTAACTCTAGCTCACGAATCCGCTTGTAAAATTTCAGCCAAAACCCACATCCGAGTCAAAAGTTATGACCTTCTGAAGCTCCTGCATCATATTCAGTGCTACCGAGTGAATCAGTGAGTTGAGTTTTAAGTGTTTAAGTTTGGTTTGGTTTGATTCATCCCCCCCTCTTAGTGGGACCAACAAAATAATCTATGTCTAGGTCTAGAGAACAGCTAAATATATGTCTCGAATCATAGACTGAAAACATAAAACATATAATAATAAAATCTATAATGATTTTCAAATCAAAGATCTGTGCAACATGTCCTAAACTAGGGAGTCATCAAGGAAAATACAAACAAAGTGACCCTCTAGCTGAGTGTCACAAGCATCTTCCCACTATGAAGAAAGAACTCACCCCTGAAAATTTAGTATAATAGTTGATTATATATATTCATATTATATGTTGTGTAAAGTACTTGAAATATATAAATACACAAGTGTAGACATGAATGTTTAAGCTTACATATATTTAAAACTTACTAGACCAATAGTACATGTCATATCCACTATATCTCTCCTATCAAGATGCTCTGAGCCCACACCAAAGGTAATGTGCTCTGATAATTGTGCCTCCAAAACATTATACATAGAATATACATCAATACAAATGTCTATAATTAATTGTTCACTACAAATCTTGGAAAAGAGAAAAGTAAATTTTATATACTTGGGTCTCAGGAGCAGGAGGATCAACACCATGCTACACCATGATATCATCAACATAAGCTGCAGCACCCACACCACCTCCAATCCTAAATGTGTCTAGTAATGAAAAGTGTAGGGGTGTGTGTAGATGGAAGGGGAGTGTTGTAGAGTCTAAACCTCTAGGATGTAGTAACAAATCTCTATATGATCTAATATTAGTGCTAGTGTCCACCTAACTCAACCATTGTAGCTACTCATCAAATGTGTCTAGGCTCTCAATTGTGATGCATACATATCCAACCCGTATGCATGGGTTTGAAGCTAGAGACTGGAATATGTTGTGCATGACTAGATGGTGTGTCCTGGGTCAGTGGAACTATAAGACCCTATGCAAGTCTGATAACCTCTTTTATTAACTATATCGGGATACATTGCATGTCTGCAATATAATTATATGACTGCAGGAGATCTCCAAAAAGTAAAGTGCCACATCCAAATGAATCTGATGTCTAGAAAGTCATCTTATCTATCCTGGTGTAGGAAGACCTACAACTCTATATGCATCATCACTGAAGCCCACAACAGTACTAGATGAAGCCTAAAAGATGATCTCACTCGACTCAGTCTTGTTAAATTGTATTTGGCCAATGTTTTTGAAGTGATAGAGGTGGTTGCAGAAGCAATCTCCCCTATCCTTTTGAATACTTCCATTTGGGAAGTAATGATAACTCTATGTATAGTAGCAGCCATTACGGGTTCCAATGCTGGAGTCCTCTGTCTAACCAAATGTCTATGAGTAGGTATGACTCAATCAACCCTATGATACTAAATATGATTTACAACTCTACTATGCCCTTGACCAAAATATTCTGGAAGATCTAAATAGTTGACCCTGAGTCCCAAATGGAACTCAAGATACAACTATTGGGAAAAATATAATGGAATCTAGTCATTATTAGGATTACGACCATGTGTTGTGAGAAATCAGGGGTATATCATGTGTGCTATATAAGGAATCGCACACCGTGTAACCTGATAGGTTGTTACCTTGGGCTTCCCATCATAATATGGTAAAATCTCTCATTTGATTATTTCCTTAGGGACATGACTCTCGACCATCTCTAAGGATCTTATGTCACAAAAGGTCCTAATAAGGGGTCATATGTTGTAAAAGGTCATCTTAAAGGGTCATCATATCATAATAAGGGTTGTTAAGGAATCTTATGTCACAAAAGGTCCTAATAGGGGTCTTAGGTGTCTTAAGGTGTCATATATTGTAATAGGTCATCTTAAAGGGCCATCATTTCACAATAAGGGTTGTTAAGGAATCTTATGTCACGAAAGGTCCTAATAAGGGGTTTGAGGTTTCTCATGCGGTCATATGTTGTAATATCTCATCTTAAAGGGTAATCATGTCATAATAAAGGTTGTTAAGGAATCTTATGTCATAAAATGTCCTAATAAGGGGTCCTAAGTGTCTTAAGGGGTTATATGTTGTAATAGGTCATCTTAAGGAGTCATATGTAATAATAGGATCTATTATGTCATAATAAGACCTATTATGTCATAATAGGTCGCACTAAGGGTTCTTATAGAATATTAAGGAATATTATCTTATAAAAGGTCCTAATAAGGGGTCATAGGTGTCTTAAGGGGTCATATGTCATAAAGCGTGCTGAGGGTTCTTAAGAGTTCTAATAGGTCATCCTAGGTGTCTTAAAGTGTCCTAAAGTGTCCAAGGATGTACTAATTGGTCTTAATAGGTCCTTTTAGTCCTATTAGGTATTAAGGGGTTCTATTAGGTATTAAGTGGTCCTATTTGGTCTTAAGGTTCCTAATGGTTCTTAAAGAGTACTATTAGGTCATGCTAGGTGTCTTAAAGGGTCCTAAGTGTTGTTTAAGAGTTTTATGTCATAATAGGGGTCCTAAAGGGTTGTAGGGTGTATTAAGGCCCATGCTCTAAGTGTCTTAAAGGGTCCTAAGATGTACTAAGAGGCCCTAGGATAATATTTTAACAT
Organism: Thuja plicata; assembly: GCA_018584345.1. Classification (NCBI taxonomy): domain Eukaryota; kingdom Viridiplantae; phylum Streptophyta; class Pinopsida; order Cupressales; family Cupressaceae; genus Thuja; species Thuja plicata. Next base: position 2,377,660 of record MU227431.1, on the reverse strand, counting down.
CTAACTGTACATGAATATAATTTATACACAACTCTAACATATATATTTAAAAGAAAAATTAAAAACAAATATTTTCTAACATAATCTATGGTTTTTAAATGTTTTCTAAATATTTTCTAACATTTTCTAACATTTCTACTATGGTTTTCTAATATTTTCTAAATGTTTTCTAATATTTATACTATGGTTTTCTAACATTTTCTAACATTTCTACTATGGTTTTCTACTAACTAAAAAATATTTCAAACAAAAAACTAATTAAAATAAATCTAAAACAAATAATTTACAATAAAAAGGGAAAAATGTGTGTACCTGATACAAATGAAAATTAGAAGAGGTGAATTTTTTTGGGATGTACTGATGTCGCACTAGACATAACTGATTCTCTCTAAATCTTGGGTTCACAAGATCTCTGATAGTGAAATGTGAAAGCAAAATGGGGCATCATAAATATATAGAAAATCTAGCTGAAGGGATGTTTTTACTAATAGGGTCTTTGCATGAACACCCCTACTTGGGGTAGTTCACGCAAATTGGGGGTCTTCATGTGAACACCCATGCGTCACTGGGTTTTCTCAAAGGCTTGTACCCCCTTCTGGTGTACACATGGCTTTGAGCAAAGGAATTGAATTTTCTTCATCTCGATAAGTGAGACACACTATTGTGAGATCACCCCACTATCTTGGTTCATACATCCTCTTATAAGTAAGTTAATTATTATTTATTTGTTATGTTGACATATATCTATATAGAATTAATCTTAATTTCATAAACTTAATTTTTTAATAGTGTTAATATATGAATGCATAATTACCCATATATACATGTATACATATGTATACTCGAGCCAACACACAAAATAACTGACAAGGAAAGAAAACCAAGTCTATACTCAATCAGGGTAATAGGATTCATGTTGTCTTGACAAATCCAAAAGGTGGGTTAAAAGATACAAGGTACAATGCAAAGTATATAAGTATGAACTTGTTGAAGCTATAAATGATATAAAGATGGAGGTAGAAGAGGATTTATGGGCACCTGGAAATGAAAGAGGAATTATGCTAATACAGATCTAAATTTTTGATAGTCGGGATCCCATGGGTACTTACACTTGAAAATATGAGATCTTGAGGCTATAACCTATCTCTTGGCCAAATCTTAGCTTAATCATGAGGGTATAGAATGCAAAACTTGTTCTATACCCTTGATTTTGGTCAGAAACTTATAGGGATTCTCTGTCTAGTCCCGATATTCTTGGATCTTGCCTGACATCTATTTAGCATGTTCCTGCACACAAAAAAATAGTGAAGAAGGTTGTCTAAATGTGGTTGCCTCAGTCAAACCCCTATTTAGGAATCAACCTTTAAAATGAAATTAAATTGCATAAGGAAAGATGAAATGGAAGCTAGATCTAAATTGTGAATTGCCTCATGCCTTGATGGTGCAATTCTTATTTGGATGTGATCACAAGTGATAATGCAATAGCATGAAATCCACAAAAAACAAAAAGGAAATCATGAAATATAAGACTTAGATGATGTAAAGTTTAATTTTCCACAATGCTTGATGAAGAAGAAATGCTTTGAAGACTTGAAGACCTTAAGAATGCTTGGATGTCTTATAAAATTTCATTGCATAATTATATATCATGAATTTATATCTAAATGATGAGAGACAAGGTGTCAATATAGTCAATCCATCATTTTGGGGGTTACAACTCAAATAGTCCTACTGTAAATCAAAATCCTTTGCTAAAATATCAAGACGGGGACCCAATTTGAATTTGAGCACAAAAGTAGGGGTAGAGAATTCCAAAATGATTTTGTACCCAAGGAATGAATGCCAATTTTTTTTGGTCCCACCCTCATTAGGTCCAAATTTGGATTGAGGGGTCCAAAATATCAGCGGATGTGGGATTTGATAGGATAACTAATTGTTGGTTGAGGACAAGATACCAAGGCCAAAAATGGTAAGATAGAACCTAAGAGATGAAATTAATTATTTAATTAGAGGAAAAATAGAGGAGCACATATAGAAATAAGGGGTAAACTCAATTTTTGAAGAAATTGAATTAACATAAGACTTATAATATAAATTTGAATGTCCATTGTGTGTTAGGAGAGCGTGAAATGAATGTGGGAACCCATAAATATTAAAATTGGGCTTAAATGAGCATCTAATTATAGATGCTAAATTTTTAGTATGACATATTTAGCCCCCAATGGAGTGGGAGTATGAGTCTACCTAATGCTCATGGTAAAGTATAAGTAAGAGTGAGGAATATGAAGGTCAGTGGAAAACTAGAAGGAGATAAGTTATCACTAAGTTTAAGGACACAAGCCCCCAAACCAAGGATCTTAACTTGTACATCCATATCCAAGAGCACATAAAATAGTTTCAAAAAAATCGTAAAGATTACTAAGATTCCAAGTTAGCTATTTGAAGATACCTTAGTAAACAAAACATCTCTATCTCTAGCATAATGCTCAAAAAGATATTAAAAAAACACAAGTGGTAACTTGGAAAGAGAAAGAGAACACATCAAAGATAAGATAAGAATCTATGATCCAATCAAATATAAAAGTGTGTTATTCTATGCAATCATGGAGGAGAGAAAAAAGACAAATATGGATGACATAAGGTATCTAGTTGGGTTGTGCTAGGGGATCCATGAGTGAGAGAGTTTATAGTATAGAAAATTATAGTAAACTCATGAAAACATATGCAACTGAGAGGTTGAATGGTTTATTAAGTGTATTATGAGCTAGTCAATCCATGGAAACGATAGGTCAAATGTGCTAGAAAGATGTGTTATGCTAGTCAACCAATCCTAAAAATATATGCAAAGGAGAGGTTAAATACGCTATCAAGTGGTGGTATGCTTCTTTAACCAATCCTATGGATGACCAAGGAAAGCACTATATCAAAGGAAATCTGGCAAACATGTTTAAAGAAGAGAGATCTAGCACTAACAAGTTGTATTATGATACTATACTCTACTTGAAATGCTTAAAGTAAACAAAATAAATAATAAGGTCATATATTCCCCCAAGAATAAAGAACCTAAGTTATCTTTTGACATATTAAGGAAAATAAGAACAAGAATAAAGAACCTTTAACACCAAGGAGGGATTCTACAAGCAACACCCTGTCCAAGCCAAAGAGGTTTTGAACTCCTATGAGGTCAAGGAAGGGACAAATGCAAAGAGATATCATGCAAGAAGTGTAAATGGATCCTTTTTAAGGGTGCTAAAAATAGATGCACAACAGAAGGGAATAATTTACACCTTCCCCCTTGCTAGGTAAAGGGAATCTTAATGAATGATGACACACTTTTATCCCCTAGGATAAGGGATTTTTTTACCATGGATATCTAATTGCAAATAATGATGAGGTTATGATCAAGGATACATAACTCTTGTATAACAGAGAAAGCCTAATGTAAAAAAATAATTATTTGTAATATTGGATATCATGTGATAAACAAATTCCACTTAACCAATGGAAAAGTGGATCCTTTAGAAAGGATGAGAGATTGAAATACCACCCTTGCCCCTCCAGTGTAGAGACACGAATAAGATTAAGGAGGAATATTATGTTAATCACAAAGTATGATAACACCTTAAATTGTACAACAATGAAAGAAAATGAGCCCTAAATGGAGAGGATAAAAATTCCACATAGTGTTGAGTAACATAATATGAACTTAAATGTTATTTCAAGAAATCATAATTGAAAATTAACTCATTGTGACATGATATGTGAATGATGTCATAACCAACAAGTTTTTGAAATTGTTAACAAAAATCTTGGAATTCATTAGTAGAGAAGTCATGATATCGATGATGCATAAAAAATGGAAGATTAAAAATGTTTTGAGTGTGCTTATTTTTTCGTTTAGGTTGAGTAATCAACTTAGCAGAAAGAAGGTTAGGAAAAAAGATTTCTTGATTAAAGCTAGGTATAGAAGAAATGTTAGATGATAAAAAGAGGGATGTTGACAAAGGAGAGTGTTTGAAACAAAATTCTTGCATAGGCTTATCATGAGTCTCAAAGCATTATTTTACACATCAAAAACTATGTTGGCAATTATGAGTTAAAATGTTAGGAGGAACGGGTTGGACAAATGAAACACTAGGCCCTTTGAAGGGTCTTGTGCTAAAGTTAGGAAGTTTGTATTCACCCACAAAATAAGATGTAAATTATAATGACCCTAATCATTTTTAAAAAGGGAAATTACATGAGAAGTATCTCTTGGAATAGAATATATCATTTTTTGAAATTATGTAGGAATGAATGAAGAATCATATCTATCTTGTTGCAACCTTTGTGATTTATTATCATGTCAAGGGTATACATGAAATTGTTATAGATGAAATTTACTTTGTGATGAAGTGTTGAAGGAAAAACGTGCATATCATGCAACCATGGTTGTTCTAAGATAATATTATACTTAAAAGGACCCACTTTAACAAGTAAATTGATAGTACCCAAGGTTTTTTTAACAAAAATATCAGAGCCATCGATAGGAATATAATCAGATTTAATTAAAAATTATCCACATTTTTCTTCTGTAACTAGTCAATGCTACAACCATTAAGTCTTGATCCATTATCAAATAGTGTTCTTCTAATAAGATTATCATTAGTAAGGACAACAACCATATGGGAATCAAGTTGATCTTGAATTTCCTTAGGACACTATTCTTGAGAAAAAAACAATTTGAGCTTTATTATTAGTCGTATTTATGCCTTCCAATATGGAAGTTATATTAGCTTGCACGAGAGATGGGATAATTATATTCCTAAAGTATTTTTGTAATGCTTCATGATATGTAGGTTAAGTGTCAAGAAGCTCCCAAAGGGATATCTTGGCAAGAGTAGAACTAAGTTGTTCTACCAAATCATACTCCTTTCTAAGATTTTGTGGAAGATGAGGCATGAAGGAAGCACTAGTTGAGAAGATACAAGAGAAGGATGAACAACTCAACATAAAGGTTTTTCATTATTACTTGTGTTATATGTATGAGAAACCATATGATAACAAGTTTTTGAGCTACTATCACCACATTGGCCAGTTTATTTTGATGTTGTGGGGCATCTTGATGGAGATGGACAACAACCTTAGGATTTTTACCATCCAAAACATTGACAACATTAATTTGATCAAGCTCTTGATTGTTCAATTTTTTATCACTAGAAGGAAGAGCATCAAGGAAAGTTGTAATGATATCATTTTATTCTTCCAATATATCCTCATGAGTAGGAAACTCTTTAGAATAGGGATTAGGGAATTCCATCAATTCTTTATCTCTAAAATGAATATCCAATGAAGGTAAGGTGATATTAAGAAATGTATTTATAATATCCTCCTCTTACTCAAAAATATCCTTATAAAGGGGATACATTATAGGAGAAGGATAAATATCATGGATGATTATGTCATCTCTAGAAGGAGTAGAAGAAATATCAATCACAATATCATCCTTTTTTTTTGTCAAGGTTCCTTCATAAGGGAGAGAATAATTAATGCCATTGTCTAGTGGTTCATCCCAAATAAAGTAATAATCAAGGGTAGGAATATCTTTATGAATAAAGCACTCTTTAAGAGAGGAACAATCATGACTCACTAAAGCTTTATTCCTAAAAAGGGAGGGATTAGAAGGAAAGTATGGTAAGATATCCATCTCTTGCACCAAAATTTCTTCATGAGAGAGATATTTTAGAAGAAGGATCAATATTACCTTCAAGATCTCATCCTTAGAAGGGAGATTCATTGAAGAAATGTTAATAAGATCTTCTTGTGGTAAAATGTTCTCATGGGTGAGATCAATTTTTGGAGAGGTAATATTATGAATATGAACGAAATAAATAACTAATCTATAATTATATTAATGAAAGGAAACATCTTGAAATTATTGAAATAAACTTGAAATTGAACTTGCAAATGATGACATCAACTCCAGTCAGAAAATTCAAATGCAAATACGTACAATAGGGCATGGAATGAAATTTTTTTTTCATATTTTTTAAGTGTTTTTAAAAATGTAAATGTGAAAAGGAAATGAAAGAATGAAATAGATCTAAATGCAATAATGTAATTCATACAAATAAGATATAAATACCAAATCATAAGTGGAAATGTTATGAGTCGGGCTCACCAAAATGTACAATAGGAAATGGTGATCAAGGGGGACTAATACAATATCCTATTAAAAATTAGGAATGACAAATACACTGAAGAAAAATATGATTGACAACACCTTTGTAGAAGATATGTTAATATGATATTTATGCTTGAAGGGTTTTTGGTTCCATTTTGCTACATGAAATGAAGGAAGAGAGATAAAGTCACAATGAAAAATATCAAAGTATAAACATGTTGAATCTATGAATTATATAAAGATGGAAGTAGAAGAGGATCTATATGCACCTAGGAATGGAAGAGTAATTATGCTGCTACAAATCTGAATTGTTGAAAATTTATTGAAATTTCATGATCAAAGATGAAATAAAAGCTAGATCTAAATCATGAATTACGACATGCCTTGATGGGAATTTTTTTTTTGGATGTGATAAAAAGTGTTAATATAATAGATTGAATCTCACAAAAGCCCAAAAGTAAATCATGAAAGATAAGCCTTGAATTATGGATATTGTAGCTTGCCTCAATGCTTGATGATGAAAAAGAAATGCTTTGAAAACTTGAAGACTTGGATGCTTGAAGACCTTGAGAACACTTGGATGCCTTATGAAATCTTATTGAATTATTATAGATCATAAATGTACATCAAAATAATGAGAGATAAGCTATTTAAATAATCAATCCATTATTTTAGGGAATAATACTTAGACAAGTTATTTGTAAATCAAAATACCCTACTAAAATATTGAGACGGGGACACAATTTGAATTTGCGAACTAAACGCAGGGTACAAAAATCCAAAACCATTCTATACCGAGGGAAAAAATGCCAATTTTTTTGTGACACCTTAATCAGGCCCAAATCTGGACTGAGGGTCCTATAATATCAGGAGATGCAGGATTTGATCAAATGACCAATTTCTAGGTTAGGATAGGATACCAAGGCCACAAATGGTAAGATAGGGCCTAAGAGATAAAATGAATTATTTGGTTGGAGGAAAAATAGAGCATACTTAGAAATAATAGATGCTAACTTTTTAGGATGGTATGCTATCAAAGTACCATCCAAACATAATGAAAGTCTGGCACACACATAGTAAGGTCCTAAAAGAGTTCAGCTGCATAAACTAAAATAATAACATACAAATGGGTATCTTAAAATCCAACATCATAGAGCTATATTATTGCATCTCACATTCTAAAATCCTATTTTGGTGGCACCAAGGAAGCCAAAAAATATTTTAAATCAAAAAACCTTTAGAATTTCAAATATTTTGAGTACTGAGCTTGATATTATGGGATCTAGTCTAAACATTTTTAAATATTTGATCACTATAAGTTAGCATTTTATAAAATCCAACCTTTTGAATCATTTAAAAGAAGCTATCTTTCCTCATTTGGATATAAAATTTCTATGATAGTGAAGTGCTACAAAATTTATTATTCAGGTCTATAAATATAAAGTATAATATACAATATCAAATTTTCAACATTGTTCATTCAAAAATATGCAAATACAATTGAAGCTTAAAGGAATGTTCAAAGTTGATATAGATTATTTAATAATGATGAATTTTCACCTTTATTGTAGTGTTCGGTATAATATTTTTTGGTTTATGGTGACTCATCATGTAAGTACTATTCACTTTTCTACAATTTGTGGGGTTTTGGAAAATTTTGGTTATTTTGTTAATCATTTTTTGGGTTAACTCATCAAGCATTTCCATAGGTTAACTTTGTTTGGTGAATGTAGGCCAAGATTGGGTGAACCATGTTAGATTATTTGTGCCTTTTATCTTTGTGTTTTATTTCTCTATTTCATTGATTGTATCTACATTTAATTGTTAAGATATTTGTCTTCTATTCCTAACAAGTGGTATTAGAGAAAAGGTTGTTTTTCAGTTATCCTCTATAGGAAGGTCTCATGATTTAGTGGGAGTCTCACGTTTGAGAGAGAGTAATGAAAGAAGAGGGTAATTTTAAGGTTGGGAAGTTTAATGGTTAGAACTTTCAACTATGGAAAATGTAGATGGAGGACTATCTTTGTCAGAAGGATTTATGGAGGTCATTGGGAAGAATAAGAAAGAAAGTAGGAACTATGTTTCAAGAGGATTGGGATATTTTGGATAGAAATGCACTTGGTAGTATTTTTTTATGCCTGGCACAATTGGAACCATTTAATATTAAAAAAGAAAATACTACTGAATAGTTGATGGAAACCCTAGAAAAGTTATATCAAAACCCTTCTTCTTCGAATAAGGTATTTCTTATGAAGCATTTATTTAATATGAAAATGGTAGGAGGTGGGTCATTTTCTAATCACTTAAATAGTTTTAATATAGTTACCAGTCAATTATCTTCCATTAATATCAATTTTGATGAATAAATTAGGTCTCCTTTGATTCTACATTCTTTTCTTAAAAGCTGGAATGGTTTGGTAATGGTTGTTAGTAACTCTATTTCAGGTTCAAATACCCTAAAATTTATGATGTTGTTGGTGTTATTCTGAGTGAGAAAAATTTGTAGGAAAAGTTCAAGTGGATCCACATTAGGTAGTGTTTTTATGTAGAAAGTAGAGCCAGATCAAATGAGAGAGGAAAATTTTGGGAAGGCATGAGAAGTCATGAGTAAAATCAAAGGGAAAGAGGTCTCAATCCAGAGGACCAAATGATTGCTGGTACTGTGGGAAACCAAGTTATAGGAATAAATATTTCTAGTGTCAGAAGAATAATAGAGACAAACAAGAAGGAAATAAGGAGGCAAATGTCATAAATAATAAACATAAAGATGATGTTTTTATTCTTTCCCTAGAAAATACAGATGATTCATGGGCTCTAGATTCAGGGACCCCATTTGATGATACTATTGGATGATATCATATTTGGATACTATTCGTGTTGTTGATACTCATGTTTTGTCATTGATGTCAACATATGTTTCTATGGAAGAGGACAGATTGGTTACTTGACTGGAATATTGTACGGACACTGTACAGATGTTTTAGAATGATCAAAGTTGGTTACATGAAGAAGGATGTGTGTATGCCTTATCCCTAAGTTTTCTTGGCTTTATGTTACATATTGAGGATGTTATAGTTTATTTAGTGAAGACTATTTTTTGGATTGTAACTTTGATGCTTGATAGAGTAGGTCTTTGTGTTTTGGGTATATCTTACTCACGAAGATATTTCAAATGAAGCGAGCTTAGTGGAGGACATAATTTTTTTTTTGGATTATTGGGTTGTGTTTGATTGGTGTGAACATTCTTGTGATGTTAGTCATGGCGTGTATTCTGGAGGAGACCTATTTGGTGGTCGACTTCATAGATGTAGCGTGTAATATGAATTGTGAGCGTGGGTTGCGGATCTAGGAGTATAACTGACGGATTGTATTTGATGTTTACTTGTTTTAGGTACCATGTGTATCTTAGAAAGGGGTAAAAAAATTATTTTTATATTGGGAAAGCCTAATTGGATGACCTAATTAATTATTTGTGTATTAGGAAAGCTTAAGTGGCCGACCTAATGAATTATTGTAATAGGGTATATATGAGTGAAATTTTCTTTTAGAAAGATGTGGTAGTGGAATAGATTGAAAAGGAAGAGAGGTGAAAGTTGTGAGGATTGTTTTATTGTTGGTTGTAGAGCATAGTTTGTGACAAGAATACTTTATTGGAACTGACCAAGCAAAAACAGTTGCTATCAGACAGTTCACTAGATTGTATATTCCTATATAAAATTGTTTGAATTGTGAATCCTTGAGGGTGGATTTAACCTCCTTTGGGAAGTGTGCCTAGGCAGTGAGCCTACTACTTTTCTTGACTCCTAACAGGTACTGTGTACTGTAATGTTGTATTAAGCTCCTAATAGGGCTAAATATTTTAACATGGATACTATACTCTCAGTACATTATTTGTGGGTGCTAATTCCCACTGGGGTTTTACCTTTAACAAGGTTTCCTCGAGAACAAGTATTGTCTTATTATGTTGGAATTTATTATGTTATCATTTGCATTGCAATTTTGGTTTATAAAGTTTAAATTTTAATATTCTATATCACAACTTATTCAGCCCCCCTCTTAGTTGTCTTGTGGATTGTTATTCCTAACAATTGGTATTAGAGCTACTGGTCCTTGATGAAATATATTAATAGCTTGAGGTGATCTTGAAGATGTATTACTAGAGGAAGGATAGTCTAAAATTTGATCCTGAAAACTTTGACAGTTGGAAGAACAAGATGAGAACACATTTTCTATGTTTGGGACTTGACTACTGGATGATTACAAAGAAGAATGAAAAGATAGTGAGTGAGGATGAAATGGAGAAGGCTACTGAAGATGAAAATAAACTATTTTCATGTAATATCGCTGCAAGGAAATCATTGATCAGTGCACTTTCTGAAGGTGAATTCATGGAAGTAATAGACATGAATTCTGCACATGAGATCTGGACAAGATTGGACGCACTGTATGAAGGAGATAAGTTTAAAAAATAGGCAAAGATATAGAACTGGAAGACAAAGATGTAATCACTGAATATGATAGAATTTGAGAACATTAGGGTATATGGACAGATAATTACTGAAGTGGTTACTGGCATTAGAAAGTCTGGAGGTACTTATAGTTAGGAAAAAGTGATTGTGAAGATACTCAGATCGTTGTCACTTGCATATTGAGCCAAAGTACAAGCTATAGAGAAAATTATACCCTTGACACCTAACTTCACTAGAGAGATGTTGATTGGAAAAATAACTACTTTTGAGCCCACATAATTGGGAGATACTTTACCTAAAGTTGAGTCAACATTCAAGGAAATCATGCATAAGAGATAAAAGACCATATCAGGAATTGTGAGAAGTAGCTATGGTGACCTAAAAGAAGAGCTTGGAGACTATGCTAAGGAATGGGAATAGATATATGATGTAGAAAGAAAGCTAGATGAAGTGGTAGCATTGATCACTAGAAGAGAGAAGAGAGGTAAGGGTAAATTTGAAGGAAAATTACCTTTGAAATGTTTTTCAGGTAACAAGATTGGTCATTTTCAATCTAGATGTCCTACAAGGGTTCCTAAGCATAAACCTAATTTTTACAAATCAAAGTATCCTAAAGAAAAGGAATGTTATTATGATAGTGAGGGTGTTTCTGATGATCATGGTGACTATGATGAAATAGGATATATTTCTATAAAGGAAGATGAACCTATACATGAAGAAAAAGCCTTATTATCTCGTGTTGAAGAAAAATTTGAATGGGTTATAGACAGTGGTTGTTCACATCATATGACTAGAGATAAAAAATAAATTTGTGAAATTGAAAATTTATGATGGTGATGTTATATTTGATGACAATAATCCTAAACTTATCATTGGAGCTGGATATATTTCTCAAGATGGAAAGACTAATACTGACAATGTATTACTTGTTGATGGACTTAAGCATAATACGTTAAGTGTTGGATAGTTAGTGGAAAGAGGTTATCAATTGAGATTCATTGATGGGAAATGCTCTATCAGAAGTAAATCATGATATTTGATAGCATCTAGTACTAATTGTAGAGGTAATGTATTTAAATTGAATACATCTGAAGCTTCTTATTTTATTGTGAAGGTTGATGACAGTTGGTTGTGGCATAGAAGATTTTGTCATGTTAACTTTGATAACATTGTGAAGGAAAGTATGAATAATGCTTTAAGAGATCTACCTAAGATTCTAAATCAATGTAACACTATGTGTAGAGAGTGTATAATGGGGAAGTAGACCAGAAGTAGTTTTAAAAGCAAATCTTATTCAGCAAAAGGGAAGTTAGATATGGTGGATACAAATCTGTGTAGTCCTACAAGAACAAGATCGTATTATGGTTAAAGGTTCAATGTACTTTATATTATGGTATGGATTGCATTCTTTGTTCTTTCTATTTTGATGAGGGTTGTATTTCTTAGAGTGAATTTTGAAGCATTCAATGAATTGTTGGATGATATCATTTTTGGAGGCAATGATAAGATGAGTAAGAAACTCTCTAAAGAAATGGAAAATGAATTTGAGATGTCAATGATTGGTGAAATGAATTTTTTTTTGGTTTGAAAATTAATTAGAGTAAGAATGAAATTTTTATATCTTAGACCAAGTATCTTAAGGAAATGTTGAAGAAGTTTGGAATGGAAGATTGTAAACCTGTTGGAACACCTATTGTGACTGGACATAAAATGACTAGTAATGATGAGACTAAAAATGTAGTTTAGACAAAGTATATATCTATGATTGGTGCTCTAAAATATATAACTCACACTAGACCAGATATTACCAATATAGTTCATATTGTTACGAGGTATCAAGAAGATCCCAAAGAGATACATCTCGCTGCTATTAAAAGAATTTTGAGATATTTGAAAGGAAAAACAAAATATGGATTATGGTATGAAAAAATTAGATGATTTTATTTTACAGGCTTATAATGATGCTGATTGGGAAGGTAATGTGGATTATAGAAAGTGTTCTAGTGGTGGTGAATTTTTCCTTGGGAAAAGGTTGGTTGAGAAAGAAGCAAAACTGTATTGCTCAATCTATTGCTAAATCAAAGTATGGTGTTGCTACAATAAATTGCACACAAGTTGTTTGGATGAAACAAATGTTGAAGGACATTGGAATAATTACTTAAGAACTAGTGGTTATCCATTGTGATAACACCAGCATGGTGAATATGTCAAACAATCCTATAATGCATTAAAAGACTAAACATATTTCTATTAAGTATCATTTCTTGAGGGAGAAGGTAGCAGAAAAAGAAATTAAACTGGAATATATTAGCACAAAGGAACAAATAGTAGATATATTTACAAAACCTTTACCAAAAGATGCTTTTGAGTATTTCAAAAGCATGCTTGGGGTAAGATCCCATCCTTGTGATAATTAATTGATGCAGATATGCGTTCGTCCAGTGGATTTGAGAGCTATATCATTTTTCTAGACTTGATGTATGGATATACTCCTCAGGGGGACTAATAAGAGGAACACTAGAGCACATTTGGCTGATCTTGCACCTGGCTATTGGACATGAATATTTAAAAGATATAAAAAAGATTAAAGATGAGTTATGGAACCTTTTTCCATTGCTGCCAAAGGGGGAAGGAAAATCCCTGCTATTTTGGGGAGATTTGTGTTGATGATATTTGGAAGATTCTATTGAGAGGAGAAATTATTTTTGAGTTGATTTTGGGTTGATGGATTTTCCCATATGTTTCCATCAATGCCAAAGGGGGAGGTTGTTGGATGATATCATATTTGGATACTATTCATGCTGTTGATATTCATGTTTTGTCACTGATGTCAACATATGTTTCTCTGGAAGAGGACAAACTGGTTACTTAACTGGAAGAAGTGTACGTACACTGTATTGATGTTTTAGAATGACTAAAGTTGGTTACACAAAGAAGGATGTGTTTTTACCTTATCCCTAAGATCACCTGGCTTTATGTTAGATATTGAGGATGTTATAGTTGATTTAGTGAAGACTGATTTTTGGATTGTAATTGTGATGCTTGACAAAGCAGGTCTCTGTGTTTTGGGTATATCTTACTAGAAAATATATTTTAGATGAAGTGAGATTACTCAAGGATAGAATAAATATTTTGGAATATTGGGTTGTGTTCGATTGGCATGAGTATTCTGGTGACATCATCTATGGCATGTATTTTGGAGGAGACCTATTTGGTGGCCGACTTCAGACATGTAGTGTGTAATATGAACAGTGATCATGGATTGTGGATTTGGGAGTATAATTGATCTAGATTGTATTTTATGTTTACTTATTATAGGTACCATGTGTATCTTATCGAGGGGTTAAGCAATTATTTGTATATTGGGAAATCCTAATTGGTCGACCTAATTAATTATTTGTGTATTAGGAAAGCTTAACTGGCCGACCTAATGAATTATTGTAATAAGGTATATATACGAGCGATCTTTTATTTTAGAAATATGTGGTAGTGGAAGAGATTGAAAAGGAAGATAAGTGAAAGTTGTGAGGCTTGTTTTGTTGCTTGATGTAGAAAAGAGTTTTTGACAAGAATACTTCACTCAAACTGATCAAGCAAAGATAGTTGTTATTAGACAGTTCACTGGATTGTATATTTCTATATAGAGTTGTTTGGATTGTGAATCCTTGAGAGTTTCTTTAACCTTCTTTGGGAAGTGTGCCTAGGCAATTAGCCTACTAATTTTCTTGACTCCTAATATTTTTTGTCTCCTAACATGGACTGTGTAATTTAATGTTGTAATAAGCTCCTAACATGAATAAATCTTTTAATAGACATATTATACTCTCAGTACATTATTTGTGGGTGCTAATTTCCATAGGGGTTTTACCTTTAACAAGGTTTCCTATAAAACTAGTATTGTGTTATTGTGTTGGAATTTACTGATTTATAATTTTAATTTCAGTTTTGGGTTATAAAGTTTAAAGTTTAATATTCTATATCACAACTAATTCACCCCCATCTCAATTGTCTTGTGGACTATTGTTCCTAACAGATACACCTCGTAGAAGATATTTCCTTGATTATATCCAAGGGGATTTTGGGCTAGTCTACTAGGCCTAAAATATGTCAATATGGATTTTTGTGAAAGTTGTGTATACAAAAAACAAAAGAGCGTTAGTTTTCTAAAGAGTTGGAAGGAAAAGAAAGAAGAGAAATTGGAGGTTGTGCATAGAGATATATGGGACCAGCTTAGGTATCTTCCCTTGGTGGCTCTTTGTATTATGTTACATTCATTGATAATGCAACTAGGAAAGTATGGATTTATTTCCTCATGAAAAAAATATGATGAATTTGAAACTTTTAAAAAATGGAAAAGCTTGGTTGAGAATGAGACTAGTTGCAGACACCGAGAATTGACCAGGTGTATCTCAAGCATTCAAAACTATAAATCTTTATGAAATGCCTTAAAATTTCATCTCAGTGCAAAACAAATGGATCAAATCAAATGGACATTTATCAAATCAAGTGGACAAAAATCAAATCAAATTAAAAGATCAAATAATCATGAAATCAAATAATTAAATTCAAGCCTAAAGGGATTAATCAAATTATGCAATTGATTTTAATCAATTAATTGTATAGTTCAAATCAAAAATATCAAATCCAACCCATTCACCCTTCCATGGCTAAATTAATTAAATGATTGTGTTATTTAATTCCTAATTTCTTTGAGACAACCAACCAACTTTCCCTCCATTTGAAAACACCTCAAAGATTTTGACTTCACCAAAGCTTGATCACGATCAACTCACTCTACGCCCTACCCTTGGGAAAATGCTATAAATACAAGCCATTTCCTTTGTGTTTGGGATCCAAGAATTTCAAGAGCAAAAGCATCCTTATTATAGGCATCTGGAGAGCATTTGGAGAGCATTTGAGAGTATTTCAGCGTTTGCATAGTATTTAGTATATCATGTTTAGGAGCATTTCTTGTTTTCTAACACATCTTGGAGCATTTTGAGCATTTTAAGCTAGATTTGAGCATTGTTTATCATTTATTTCTCGTTCTAGGATTTTCCTTGAGAGAGATTAAGACTGAGAGCTCTCTTAACAAAGCTTAGGTAGAGAACCATGAGATGATATGGATTTTTAGCTTCAATTTTTAGATTAAATAGCATTTTCTTTCCATAGAATTGTTGCTTATTATCCTAATTTCATGAAGGTTTTAATCATACACACACAAATGGCACCCATCATGGGGCTTTAAGCCTCTTTTCTAATGTTTAATCTTAATATTTTGTGTGTTTTTCTTTGTTCTTTGTGATTGTTTTATAGAAAATAGGAGAAGAGTCGCCTATGCAATATTTAGAGCTGCCTGTGAACAATAAAACACCACCTATAGAGCTTCTTTCATCTTCGTCTTTCATTCTTTAGCCGCGTGCTAGATAAAGTGTGCCACCTGCTAGATAAAGTGTGTTGCGTGCTAGATAAAGTGTGGTGCCTGCTATTTTTCAAGAGCCACCTGCCAGCAACCTTTGGCCATATTTTATACTTTTTGTGCCACCTGTTAATTTTTTTTAGCTGCTTGTGATTTGTTAAAAGCCACTTACTAGGATTTAAAAGCCACTTAGAAATCTTATATTTATGCGTACTAGCATTTAAATGCCACCTTTTAGGTGTTAAATGTCACGTAAGTGTTTCTACTTTAAATTAGGTTTTTATTGATTTGCTCATTGTTTTGACTCTCTATGTTTTTCTGTCCTGCAGATGAAAAATCACCCAAGGGTGCAAAAACCAGAAAAGCAGATTATAAGGCTTAGCAAAGAGGTGAGAATCAAGAGTAAAAATGACAAACAAATACATGCAGCCAATCTGTTAGAGAGTTTATTTGAGGATGAACACTTGTATGATCACTACATTAAAGTGTTTCTTTCGTACAAACAAAAATTTCCCACTCTTTAATTTATTTTCATAAAGCTTTGATTTAATAAGATTTTCATTAAAAGAGCTTTTAGGAGGGAGTTTTTCTTTTTAGTTTTCCAAGTTTTCTTCACTTTGTCTCTCTTTGTGTTGACTAACTTGTTGGAGGAGCCAGAGTGGGAACGATCACCACTAGGTGAGTGAAAATAAGCCAAATCACTCAAAAATGTGCCTAGCCTTGCTAGCTTCAAAAACCAAGTATTTATCTAATCAAGCTTGCATTGCTTAACTTGTGGCAAATTATTTCAATCTATCATAATTAGGGACACCATACTATTGCCCATTCAAACAAGACATTAGGTATATGCTCTCAACTTTTCTAAGTTGATCAAAAAGCCAAAAGTGTCAAGTTTGGGTGATAAAAAGAAAGGGAGGATTAATTGAACCACACATCTTGTTTTTTTAAGAACCTCCTTGTCAAGAGGTTGAAAATGAACAATTTTGTTTGAGTTGTTTGGAACAAAGAAAAACAATCGGGATATGCTCTTTACTCTTTGAGTGAATCAGATTCCCAAACTTGTTGGACTAAGTTTGGTTCTTGCTTTCAATATTCATGCTAGCTAAATAGAGCTTTAAAGGGCCTACCTCCCAAGAATATCTTTATGAGGATGGTGAGAGGGAATGACCCAAAGTGGGAGATATTCACTTTTAATGCGATGTCATCCGACCCACTATAAATAAATGCACTTTACCTTAATCAAAAAGTGACTAAAACTTGTGCGAGCCATCCTCACTTCCTCTAGTAGTCCTTCAGGATTGTGCAAAATTGTACTTTTTTGCATGTGGGAAGCCCGCAAGGGGGTAAAGAATCTTGTCAATATTTAGACCGGAATAATTTGAGACCTTGATAAAGTAGTAGACGTACCTTTGTAGAGCCATTGTTAAAAGACAAATTTGTTGACTCTAAGGTAGTCTGTTTCGAAGCAATTCTTGTGCAAACCTGTAAAAACATATGAGAACATACACTTTTAGTATGGTTTTAGGGATATGGTACAACTTTGATGTGTGTGTTGAGCTTGTACTTTGTTTTCACGCAAGAATCCTTTTTGACAAATCTAATCAAAGCCCTTAAATTTTTAATCCAGAAAATACAAAAAATTTGATAAATTCAACTTTGATTAGCAAAGTGCCATGTACCACCATTTCAGAGATGCTTACAAACAGTATTGGGCCGCTTATAAATTATAAAATGCTGCTTGAAAATATTCAATAGCCATGTAAGCCACTGGAAAGTGTAGCATATAAACATTTCAAAACCACCTATCAACAGACAAATGATGCCTGCTAACTGCAGAGCACTGCGCACAGTGATTCCAGTGACCACTTATCAATGATAAAAGGCCACCTACATGATGGTAAGTGTCGCCAAGAAACAAAGAAGGGAAAATAGTGGGTATATGCCAAAGGGTTGAAAACAATAAAATTTCATTTTTGGATACCCTTTTGGATGTTTTACCTCTGTAAATACTCAACTGGATCAAAATCTACCATTATTGGGCATTTTGCAAATTTATCCATGGATTGATCATTTAAGTGAGTTAAAAACCTAAGATTTTCATTTGATATATGTTAATTCTGGTTTTTACTCGATCCCATTACATTAAAGCTACCCTACAACCAGACGGATCTTATCTAAGGCAAGAGTGTCCTTTTCTAGGTGATCCTTTTAGTTATTCAAGACCCTTGCCTAAACCCATCAAAGAAACAGAACTAAGAATGTCTTTTCCATTTGGTCATATTGATCCTGATCAAATCAACGATGTAAAAAAGGATAGGAACAATCAAGGAAATATTGATCCTAAGAAAAAAGTGTCCAACAACAATACCAATAGAGGAGAAAATGTTGACCCTAACAATCAAGGGTCAAAAAATAACAATAATGGGGGCAACATTGACCTTAATGATGAGGAGTTAATTGATGAAAAGGTTAATGAGGCTATGAAAATCCATTTCTTCATGAAACTTATGGAAAAAGTGTTGGAAAAATACAAGGAGAAATACTTCTTAGACCTAGCACAAACGGGTCTCAAACTTCCATACGATTATCATGTCACCAAACTCAAACAAGAAGAAGCTGAGGCTAATCCCATTGACCTCATGAACGAGAAATTCCAATTTTTCCAAATGCAATTGGACACAATAAAAAAAAGTGGGGCTCCTAAACACTTTTCAATTGAAGCTTTGTGTTCATTTCCATTTGATAAGTCTGTAATCATGATTCCATTTCCAACAAATGCTATTTATCCTAAATATGAGAAATATGAAGGAACATTTGATCCTCAAGATCACTTAAGGGAATTTTGTGCCCTAAGTCTAGAGTGCATGCATGACACAACTTACCTTATGAGGTTATTCTCTAGAAGTTTGGGAGGTATGGCAATGGAGTGGTTTTCAAAGTTACCCTCCGAAATTCAAACCTTTGTGGAATTGGCCTCTAAATTTGTAACTCACTATTCCCATAACATCAAACATGAGATTACGATGCTTAATCTATGTAACACCAAACAAAGAGAAGTAGAGGGATTCCTACTTTTCCTACAATGATGGAAAGAGGTATTTGCTAGATACCCTTGAAGTGTACCTGAAAAGGAAAAGATGGATATTTTTGTCAACAACTTGAATCATGAAATGAACTATCGATTAAGGCTACAATGTCCTAGATCATTCCAAGACCTAATTGAGAATGGGGTGACAATGGAAGAGGTATTGATAAAAAGTGGAGAAATCAAACTTTACAAAGATAACAAGAATAACAACAACAACAATTCCTCCAACACTAATCAAAATCAAAATTCCAACAACAAGAACCAATTTTGGATGAAGAATAACAACAATAAAGGAGTGGTTAATGATGGAGTGGTAGAGGCTAACACTTTAAAGGCTACCCCTTTCAATCTCACTGAAAATTTAGTTCAAGCCAATAATGTGAACCAAGCACCCAAAGTGCCCTTCAACAAGAACAACATTAATAACAACTTTGGAAATAATCAAGGGACTCCCAAGCCTAAACCTTTATTTGCACCTACACCCAAAAGGACATTCACTAATTTGGGTGAACCATTGGAGAATGCATTAAGGACACTTATTTTGAATAAACTTATTGACCTGCCAAAGGCTCAACCATATGAATCTCACATCACGCCAAACTAGTGGAATGAGAATAGTCATTGTGACTATAATCGAAATACGGGACATAAGACCAATGATTTCTTGCATCTAAAACATGTGGTACAAGATCTCATAGACAATAGTGTGATAAAAGTGGATGGCCCTCAAACTATTGAAGATCACACAGCCTTTAAAACTCCTTTCTATAAGCATGAAAAAGGAGAATCTTCCAATTCAAACAATGGAGGAAACAGT
Organism: Thuja plicata; assembly: GCA_018584345.1. Taxonomy (NCBI): domain Eukaryota; kingdom Viridiplantae; phylum Streptophyta; class Pinopsida; order Cupressales; family Cupressaceae; genus Thuja; species Thuja plicata. Next base: position 2,357,704 of record MU227431.1, on the reverse strand, counting down.
ACGAATAATGCAAGAGGCAACCATAATGTTAACTTGGCTCATACTTATGAGAATCCTATGAATGTTGTTGTGATCAAAGATCAACCTATTCAAGGGTTCACTAATGTCATCACAAGGGGGCAAGCCTCAAAGGTTACCCTGCAAGGGAGTACTCCTATTACCATTGGCCCTAAACCACCAACTATTTTGGCTAAACAAACACCACCCACAACAAAGCCTTATAGCTTGGTGGATCAGTTACAAAAGACTCCAGCACAAATATCAATCT
>MU227431.1:2335345-2351151 GCA_018584345.1 Thuja plicata | reverse complement strand
AAAAGGATACCTTGGCTATTTAGATTTTCCATATCTTAATACCAACATCCACTTGCAACATTGAATCTGATTAAACCGGTATTCATACTCCCATAGTTGGTCATTCAACTAGTGAGGGTTGTACTTGATTTTGTAGAAGGGGTTACCACATGAGAAAAAGTCATATTCATATTATTATTGTCACAATGGCACTAGCAAGGATTGTATCGACTCCTAGTTTCACAACGCTCTATGATGAAAATATATCTAAGTTTGCATTTCTTTCACAAACCTCAAGGACAATTAGTTGCATTGCATCTTTATGTTAATTAATTGCATCTTCATGTTAGATTAGTTGCATCTTCATGTTAGATTTAATTTCATTCTCCAAGTTAGTTTTAAAATGGCTTGCCTTTCTAGCAATTTTCCAAGAACAAGGGGGAATAAAGTTTACAACACATCATCAATTTAAAGGTTTCAAGTCATCAAATATGAGATTTTCCTTTGCATTCATAATCATTAATCATTATTTAGTACATATCAAGAGAAAAGAAAAGAAAAGAAACATTATTCATTATTCATTTATCCATATCATTTAGAATTGCATATCATAAGATAAAATTGCATACATCCATAAATCAAAAATATAGTTGCATTCATTTATCATAGCACTAAGTATTGCATCCATATCATTGCATTGTATAATCCATACATCAAGTTAAATTAGAAAATCATATAGAACAAAGTTTCATTAACATCATTTGCATCCATTTATCTATGTCCTACTTTAAGACATTGCATCCATAGCATAATAGAACTAAATGCATCATAGAACCATATAGATATGCATAAAAGGAAATCTCATAACATCATCAAAGGAGGAATCAAAGATCATCATAGATAAATGTCAATCATCAATGTCTATAACATAAATTAGTACATCAAAGGTACATCAAAAAAAATGATCCATACATCAAAGTCCCGATCAATGATACATCATCAATGCCATATCAAGGTATCATGGATCCCAATCTGTCTCATGACCCAACAAGGGAACCTAATCCATCTCCAGCTAAACATGTGACTGAACCCCCTACACCATTGGGATCCCTATCACCTTCTCTATCATATATACTAGGAGGTGCCTGACTAGTGCTCGCACTGGTAGGTAACTGAGCCAGAGTAGTCAAAAACTGCTGCAGCATAGTAGAAACTTGATCTAATCAAGAAGTCATTGCAGTCATCCCTGGTTGTAAACCCCAAACATCCTGCACTAAACCATCTACAATGGGAGGAACTGGAGGTTCCTGTGATGCTAGAGGAGCTTGTGGTGCTAATGGAACCTGAGGTATCACCGATGTCATGCTGCTCTATGGATCAACCTGTGGAATCTGTCCATGCACTAGAACCTGTCTGGATACATGGACATGTCTGTGTCTCTGTTTAGCCTAATTCGCATGAACTCTCAAAGGAGTGTGATCCTAAGGAACCTGTGCCTGCACTAATCTCTACCTAGGCTTCCTGAATCTGCCACCTTGGCCTCTAACATGTCCACCTCTCATCTGAGGTCCTGCAGCTCTCTGTACTTGAGGCACCCTAGGTGCCCTCTGAACGCTCTATCTACGAGGTCTCTGGCCATCATCACCATCATCACCATCATCTCCATCATCATCTAAAAGCTCATCCACATCAGGAATAGGCTCTTCTATATCTGTGAATATAACAAAATAATGTCGCATGAACCACTCTTGATACTCAGCTAACATGCCTACATCTGCAACATGTGTCATCATATCCCACACAACATAACCTAGCTGATCAATCTGTAAACAAGCCAACCGATAGTCCACCTATGCTCCCCACATTGATCTCTCAGCCTATACCCTAGCATAAAGAGCCATACCCTAAGGCATGTCCTAAACTCGGCCATACTGACGGAGAACTCTCCCAAAGAAAAATCTCTCAATGACTAATGGTGATCGATCGATCATCCATCAAGGAGAAAACATATATGGTAGCTCATCATCATCCTCTCTCCAAATCTCACAATGAAGATATGGCCTCCATATCACCTGATCTATATCATCAATAGTCCATCTCCAAAATTCAACCTTGCCCAGACGATGCTGGACAACCATGCCATCATACAAAAATGCATATGGATATCCACAGACCCGCACTCATGCTGAAACTAGTCTTGTAATAGGGATATGCTCCCAAGTCCACAACTGTAATACCACTGTACCTCTGGAAAGAGCTGCACTGCACCTATAAATGATCTCATGTAGATCATGATATAACTGTGCTAATATACAAGAACCCCAATAAAATCTCTGAGGATGTGCAATCAAGTTCTCTAATATCCGGCCCCATCCGACCGCAAAGCCACATCCTCTCCTATCAGGAAGAAGTAATCCTCTAATCAGCGCTCCTAACAATGCTGGAAAAGTGGGAAAAGAGGCAAACTGTGCTCAAATAATACAATCATCTGCAATGGTGTTGTCTCCAAACACCCATCTACATACACTCCTATCATAAACTGAATCATAATACACCCGCTCTCCATGAGTTAGGATCCTCAATAATTTGTACACATCCTTGGGCATGATAGTCATCTCACCGAGGGGTAGATGAAATGTATTATGGTCAGAGTGCCATCACTCTGCCATAGCTATCAAAAGACCTCGGTTCAGCTGAAACCAAGGGAGATCTAGAAGGAAACTAAGACCACATGTCTCGATAGTCCACCACTCAGGCATTGTAAGCTCAGCAACTAAATCAAAAATCCAAGATGCTACACCCTGTACCCACAACTTATGGTAATGTTCCTATATTTTGAAACAAAGTGGATCATATTAGTCTTTCTATTGGTGAACCATTCTATGTTAATCAAACACATTAAATCTATCTTTTCTCTAACTTGAGTGCATCAACTTATTGCTCCTAACCTCTGTATCGTGAGACACAAGGACAATTTGTAATCATTTTTAATCAAATCTAATTGACCTATCAAACATTCATCAATATTAATTTTCTAATATCCTAAACACTAAGTGACAATCTAGATGAACATTTTGTAGCTTGGAATCTAATTGAGTTATCTGGACAATCGATCAAAAAGACTTCATCTATTTTCTATCTCAAAATTCAAACTTCATGGTAGGTGACACTTTAATTAGTGTACATGGATTTTCAAGCCCCGTGGCGTTTAAATTAGTAAACGTGACACTTTAATCTTGGGAGGTGATGCTTGGCTAATCAGGCAGCCTTTTAAAGTCCTACATGGATTTTTAAATATCATAAGCGGCTTTTAAAAAATAGGGTTTTTTTAGGTGGCTTTTGGCTATTTGGGTTACAAATTTTTCCCTAATTCTTACGTGGTTAAGGATTGCTACTATGCAGCTTTTTCACATGCGGAGGAGGCTTTTCTAGGCCCTAAGCAGCTCTTTATCTATCCTACATAGATTTCCAATAAAATCTACCTAAAAATCATTATAAAAATGTATTAAATGTTATTTAAAGAGCAATAAATGCACTAGGAGAGTTCAAACCACTCACCGGAGGCCCGTAGTCAGAAGGTCTCTGATATCAGCTCGCTCACTCGAACCTATGCTCTTGAATGTGACCACCATTGCTGTCAATCGTCAGAGGCTCAAAGCAAAATCTCAATAGTAAAAAGTGAAAATGAATAGTAAATTTGGGTTTTCAACCTATTTAAGCTATTTTACCCTATTTTGTGAGATTTTTTGGCCTAGTCAAACCAAATCTGCATATTTTGCACACTGGGGCATTTGCTCCACATCTTTCAGCATCATTGTTTATCAGAAATGCAATCATCTTAGATCTTTTTCTATCAGCAGAGCTCATCAAATTTTTCACATCTAAGATCAACATGATTTCATTTCTAAGAGGGCATCATCATATCATCCAATAGTGATTCATCATCATATCTTTTATCATATCTGGGGCATTGAAATTTCAAACATTATTAGTGGGGCATCAAATCAAGTTTCATATCAGGGTTTCAAATAAAGTTTTGTATCAGGGTTTCATATCAAAGTTTCATATCAGGGTTTCATATCAGGGTTTCATATCAAAGTTTCATATCAGAGTTTCATATCAGAGTTTCATATCAGGGTTTCATATCAGGTTTTCATATCACTCAATCAGCTCATCAGTATCGAATCAATGATCAGGACATCAAGTTTTCTTTGAATCAATGCACTTTGCACATCAATTCAAAGAGGGGCATTTGTAGACACCTAAAATTGACAAGGTGTATCTCAAGCATTCAAAACTATAAATCTCAGCCAAATGCCTTAAAATCTCATCTCAATGCAAAACAAATGGATCAAACCAAATGGACATTTATCAAATCAAGTGGACAAAAATCAAATCAAATTAAAAGATCAAATAATTAAATTCAAGCCTAAAGGGATTAATAAAATTATGCAATTGATTTTAATCAATTAATTGTATAGTTCAAATCAATAAGATAAAATCCAACCCATTCACCCTTCTATGGCTAAATTAATTAAATGATTGAGTTATTTAATTCCTAATTTCTTTGAGACAACCAACCAACTTTCCCTCCATTTGAAAACACCTCAAAGCTTTTGACTTAACCAAAGCTTGACCATGATCAACTCACTCTACCCCCTACCCTTGGGAAAATGCTATAAATACAAGCCACTTCCTTTGTGTTTGGGATCCAAGAATTTAAAGAGAAAAAGAATCCTTATTATAGGAATTTGGAGAGCATTTGAGAGCTTTTGAGAGTATTTAAGCATTTTCATAGTAATTAGTATATCATGTTTAGGAGCATTTGTTGTTTTCTAACACATCTTGGAGCATTTTGAGCATTTTTTATCATTTATTTCTCATTCTAGGATTGTCCTTGAGAGAGATTAAGACTGAGAGCTCTCTTAACAAAGCTTAGATAGAGAACCATGAGATGATATGGATTTTTAGCTTCAATTCTTAGATTAAATAGCATTTTCTTTCCATAGAATTGTTGCTTATTATCCTAATTTCATGAAGGTGTTAATCATACACACACACTAGTAAAAGAATAAAATATCTTAGATCTGACAATGGTGGTGAGTATTATAGCAAATTATTTGAATATGATTGTTTTTTGTTAAGTAAAATAGGTTTTACAGGGTTTCTGAAACCTGAAACGTAGAAGAAAATATAACAATACGCCTAGTCTTAAACAAAATAGAAACTAAAGATAGAACAAGCCAACAAAGGCCAGAGAAAAAAACAAACAAAGCTTATAAAAAAAGAAAATAACATAGGGAAAATGAAAAAGACTAGGGACCCTCATGATAATTGCAGCATCAGGGTGGCCGCCTTGGCCTCAAGCAGCTCCATATTAGCAACTGAATCCTTGATTTTATGGAGATCAATCACCATATCCTTACCCTTTATCTTCTAATTTCTAGCTCTATTTCTCTTTTTGGGACCCTGATCAATGTTCTATTCTATCTCAACCTCCATGTTAGCCGCATCTGTGCCTTCCAAATTTTCCTCCAGCTTCTTGATGATATTCTTAGTGTGTTCTTTGGACACTTTAAGGATAGTATAGCTCTGTTCCGCTATGTTTTTTTGGGTAGCTTCAACCCTAATCATATTTTTCTCCATTTTTTAATCTCTAGTGCTTAGATGCATCTGTTCCTCTACATTTATATCACCTTTAGCCTTGTTTGTGCCTTTAACCCTTTTTTTGAGATCCTCCACTTCATGGAATATCCATTTAATTGTCCTATAGTTATCTAACATGCTATTCCAAGTGTTATTGAGTAAGTCCAGCTCAAATTCCCTAGCGCTATTACTCAACACCACCATTGATGGGTTGATAAGCTCCTCCAGCTTAATCTAGCCTCCCTCACCTTTAATGACCCTGAGGTTTATAATTTGTCTCATAATCTCCATTTTGGTAGTTTTGACATTGAAGTCATGCCATCTTATAATCTTCCCATGTTTTTCCATATAACAACAGAACTCACTATCTTGTCTATCATCATTCCCCATATTTTGGGGTTGGGAGACCTCAGGAGAGGGAATATCCTAGTTGGTCCCATGGTAATCATCCTGGAGCATCCCTTTCATTTTTTATTCTAAAACAGGGGAAATTCTACGGGTCTTGTCCTCTGGAAGTTTCCAACTGACACTCTCTTCCCTGTTCATATCCTTTTTGTTTTTTTGTTTCCCCATCATGGATTTTCTTCTCTTTATGCCTTTTCTTCTGGACATTTCCTCCTCACCATTTGCGTCCATACCTTCGTCATTTTCATTGTAATGCTCCTCAAAAGAGATAATCACGTTCTTCTATTTTTAAGGAGGGGCCACCATTTTTCCTTTTTAATAGTTTGGAGACTAACTCTATGCTTTGTAGAAGACACACCCTGATTGTTCTTTTTAGTTTCATACTCATCATAGTCCTTATAATTTAGATCTTTACTATCTTTAGTCTCCGAAGGAATGTAGTCAGAACTAGAGGCCTCTATCTCATCTTTCTGAACCATCTCCTTCCTCAAGATTTGGGCTTTAAAATACTCATAGATTAGAAGCTTGCAAAATACCTTCATGCAGGGCAGGGTTAGCAATGGGCTTCTCTCTAAAACCATTAATTTTATCATTTATAGAAGCATATAAATAAAAGAGTATAGACACCTACATTTCATGGAAAAAATGATTCAAGAGGACAAAGTGGTAGGTTAAAATTGTGTCAAACCTGGTATCAAGCGGTGTGTAATAGATGATGGCTCCTAAAATAAACCTTCACAATATTTTCATCTCTCAAAGAAGATAGTGGGTTCCAACTTTGGTGAGCACCTTCTTTTCTTCCTCATTTTTCACAAAGTCACTGATCGATGAATCCAAAATTTTTTGGTCTCTATAGAATTTCTTGCCAACAATAGGGATACCCATAACTATAGAGATAACCTCCTCTGTCACCATAAAATTTCTTCCCTCAATCTCAATACTGCCTTCATTCTAGCACTTGATGAACATTTTCAAGTCATAGATGACATGTCGCCATGAAGCCTTTCGATGAAGGTTGAAATGCTGCCATGTTGAAGGTAGTTCCAAACCTTGGTTTGTCTCCTCCATTTTTCACAATCTTTAGGTGGTTCCCTTCTATGTATTTCCCCTCCCATTGCAAGAAAGATGTTGAGAAATGCAGACAGAAAGTAGCCACTGAGCAGACCTTTTCTCTCAGAGTTGTTCCAGATAGTTCTACTTCTTTGCCTTGAATGATTAGTTTTACCAATGAAACTGGGAACCCAGTAAGTGTGTAGGTGTGACTTGTTATCATTGCCTCTCCATCCTATCTCCTACTTTCCATTAATGTAAAAGCCATTACCATACAAAGAATTAACAATCATTATTAATGTTAATAAATCCCTCCTTCCCATGGATTCGGTCATAATCAACGAAATCTAAAGCTTCACATGGGAGGTCTCCACCATTAAGCCAGTGAGTTTGCTTATCACTTCTCACCAGCAAGTTGGAAAACCACTTAGCAACTTGGTTTCCTTATCTATACACAATGCTGGGTAAAGCATGTTAAGACAGTTAATTATGTTACGTGAGTCACCTTCTAACCAAAGTTTTTTTATTCTCAAGTCATGAGCTAGTTTAGTAACTTGGAGGGCTGCATTACCTTCCGCTTAGTGATTTCTTTGTGTGCCCAATGGGAGGCTGAAAATCATGATTCTCTACCTAAAGAAATTTCAAATCACTCCACCACGTCTCACCATTCCCAGCTTTCCCTTGGCTGCACTATCAAAGTTGGCTTTAGACCATCCTTTCGGAGCATAGCTCGAGGAACAATTTTGTCTTTTATGTATGGTCTTCTTGGGATCCATTGAATTATCTTTACCTAAAAAAGGATTATTATTCCCGTAAGAAACAAAATTTTCCAACAAATCATGGTGTATCTTCTCATATATGATTTTGAGATTGGCACAACAGTCCCTGAAGATGCGGTTATTGCACTCTTTCCAAATTCCCTAGCAGAGGTGAGGAAGAACCCAAGAACAATTTTTTTGAAAGGTAGTGATCTTGAAGGGAAGGTTCCAGTGGGAGAAGAGGTCCTTAACAATGGAAGGGAAGCACCTCTGCAAGCCAAAAAGAGATAGGATATAATGCCAGATAGACCTAACAAAGGGGCAATGGATAAAAAGGTTATCCACAAATTCATCTTGGCTCTAACATAGAACACACCTATTGGGGATTGGGATACCATGCTTTTAAAGGTTATCAACAATGAGAATGAGATTTTGAAGCAAAAGATAGTAAAATAGATTAATTTTAGGGATAAGGCCATGTAACAAGGCTTTAGCCCAAAAAGGTGTAGCTTCCTGATGCAACTATATAGAGTAGGAAGAGGCCACCATGAAAGAGCCTTTAGGGAATCCTTCCCAAATCAAAGCATCTCAATTCTTGGAAAGAGAGGTAGCATTCAAAGCAGTGAGTAAGGGAAATAAATCCTAGGAAATAGAGGATAGACCTACCAAAGAATTACCCATTCTGTAATTACAAACCCTATCCCCAAATTGCAACGTGCATTCCTCCTTCCATAAGTTAAAGTGGTCTTTATCTTTCAGGGGCCCTAATAATAACCAATTGTAATTCCAAAAGTTAATAGATTGAGCATTTCCAATTTTCCATTTTTCTTTTGACTTCGCAAGATCTTTGGCATTGAGAAGGTCATTCCTAATAAACGACCCTTTTAGGATATCATCACAATAAAATAAATAACTCAAATAAGCATTGGACAGGTATTTATCCTCAAATAAATCTCTCCATTCCCATTTACCATGGAAAATCCACCAAATATGTTTATCTTGAAGCACCTTATTGAAAGCCCTCATCCTCTTGATACCAACTCCACCATTATTTTTAGGGAGGCAAAATTTTTCCAAAGCAATCAAAGGGAAACACTTATGGTCTTCCACCCCAGACCAAAGAAATATTCTTTGAATTTTTTCCATAGCATCTACCACTTTAGCCACAATAGAAAATAGGCTAAGGGCATAATTGGGAAGGTTTTTAAGAGTGGACTTCACCAATTGAATTTTTCCCTCTTGAGTGAGAGTAATTCCCTTCCACCCTGCCAATTTTCTATTGAATCTATCAATGAGTGTGTTCTAGAAACCTTCCACGAGTTTAGCTACAAGAGGGAGACCCAAGTAGGTGGAGGGAAGGGAACCAATACCACACCCCAATATATCTTCCATTCTGCTTTGTCTAGCCTTAGGCATGTTAATAAAGAAGAGGGAGCTCTTGAAATAGTTGATAGATTGCCCATTGGCCCTAGTATAGGAATCTAGTAAGTGTTTAACAACTCTAGCCTCATTAACCAAGGCTCCCCCTCCTAAGATAGTATCATAAAAAAATTGTTGATGAGAGAAAATGGAATTACCAGAAGACGGTCTAATGTATTTCAGCTCCCCTGAACACCTATGAGAAGAAATAGATCTTCCCAAGCACTCAACCAAAATGATGAAGAGGATAGGATATAGGGGATCCCCTTGTCTTAGGCCACGAGAAGGTTTGAAGAAGGTAGAAGAAGACCCGTTAACCAAGACCTAAAAAATAAGGTGAAGAAATGAGCTGATGGATCATCAGACATAATTTACTATTAAAGAAAAAATCTCCCAACACTTTCATCAGGAGAGAACACTCCACCCGGCCATAGGATTTAGCCAAGTCAAGCTTTAGGAGGAATCCTTCGCTCTTGCATGCTTCTAAATAATGGATCACTTCATGCAATGCCATAATGGAATCCAAAATCTATCTTCAAGGAAAAAATCCTAGTTGTTGGTGAGAAATGATATAGGGAAGGAAATGAAGAGTTCTGATAGTAATGTCTTTGGAAATAATATTATAGAAAGAGTTACCTAAGCTAATGGGTAGACCCCAAGAATTTTAGAATAAGAACCAGAAAATTAGCATTGATTTCTTTAAGAAGATTTTTTGTACCAAAGAGTTCCTGTACATATTTGACCACATAATATTTGAAAATTTCCCAGTACCTATGGAAGAAAAACATGGGGAATCCATCAGGACCTGGGGCCTTGTCACTAGGGAGTGAATACAAGGCATTTTTGACTTCTTCAAGATTAGGAATAACACTCAAGGCTTTGTTTTGGTAATCCATTATGACAGAGGGAATGTTTCTTAAGAGGTCCTCCTATTCCTGATTAGAGAGGTGAAGGATTTTTGAAAGGAGGGTGTTAAATAAATCCAGAGTGGCTAAAGAGATACCTTTTTCATCCTACAAGATTTAGTTCCCCTTCTGATGTTGCTGATTATGTTGGCTTCCCTATGTTTCATGGTGGGTAAATGGAAGAAACAATTATTTTGGTTCCCTTCCCTCAACCATATGTATCTAGATCTCTGCTTCCAGTACATCTCCTCCTTACCAATCACATTATGATACTTTGAAAGAAGAATTTTTTCTTGATTCAGATTGTTCTCATCATAACCGTCTCTCTAGATTTTCTCTTGGATAAGACAAAGGTTAAATCAATCAGATTTCCACAATCCATAAGAATTGACAATTTGATTTCTGGATTTGATTGTGTGTAGTTTTTAGCATCAACATTTCGGATCACACTCCGTGATCCATCATCAGGATGAGAGCAAAGAGCATGAAGGAATGTAAAAATAAGATGCAGACCAGGCCACACTTAGAAGATAAAAGAGAGGCCTCTTTTATCTTCTAAGTGTGGCCTGGTCTGCATCTTATTTTTACATTCCTTCATGCTCTTTGCTCTCATCCTGATGATGGATCACGGAGTGTGATCCGAAATGTTGATGCTAAAAACTACACACAATCAAATCCAGAAATCAAATTGTAAGACAAAGGTCACAAATGGCCTTCTCTTTAGAGGATAAAATGACCCCAAAATCCCTCTTATTCTAGAGCTTAATATTTATCTTGCCATTTTTTATGTTTTTTGGCTAATCTAAACATAGAAGATCCTTTAACATCAATATCCCACCATTCCAAAATCTTGTTGTTTATGTAAGGATGTGTGGTCCACATCATTTCAAATCTTAAGGGGAAATTTATTTTCTTAATAATTGAGTCAAGAATCAGAGACAGAGGGGACTGTTCTGACCCAATCCTCACAAGAGTAGAAAGTTTTCTATTGTGGGAATTCAGCCAATCAACCATGATCAAAGGTCTATCCAGTCAGACTTAGATACACTCTTTCCCAGTTCTCCTATTTCTCCAGGTGAACTTTGCCCCTTGAATATCCACGTCTAAGAGGGCTTGATCATGGATAAAATCCATGAGATCCTGCCTACTTTTGAGATCAGGGTTAATCCATCCCTATTTCTCCCCTTCTTTAAGAGGGGTGTTAAAATCCTCCATAATAATACATTTTGAAAGATCTATCATGGAAAAAAGGCTCTAATTTTTTCAGAGTAAGATCTTCGCCCTTTTTTAGAATTAGGAGCATAGATATTCATTATGTACCAACTTTCATTATTCTTATTATTAGTGAGATTCAAAAGCAACACATTACCTTATGCATAAATGATATCGGCTCTCAGAAGAGAAGAGTTCCATAAAGTCATCAAACCTCTTGAGGCACCTTCCAAAATTGTAGCAACCCTCTCTATAGACTTTCATAACTTAATGACTTCCAGTTTCTCCTTTTTCATCTTAGTTTCCTAGATTAGCATGACATCAGGTCTATGATCCCTCATCATATTCCTAATTACATCCTGCTTATGTGGCCCATTAAGACCATGACTATTATAGGATATTATCTTCATTTATAACTAGAAGTGTGAGCTTCCTTGTGTTAATCTCTAAGTTATGTTGATGATTAGTGCCCAACACTTAGTCATTTCATTAGGCAGTTTTAGTTGGCTATCACTGTGGCTGAGATAAAACTATACAAGGCTGAGTAACATTGCTGAGTAGTTTTCTAGTTTGCCTAGTTACATTGCCGAGCTGAGTTACAATGCCAAGCCGAGTAGAGACAGAGATATTAAGTGCTGAGCGAAAGACAGTCAAGTGCCGAGCTAAACCTTTTTTGTATACTTGTCAGGAATGATACAAACTTCAAGGATAAGTGATCTGGCTGACTTATATAAGCTTTTTGGGCCAACTTATGTGTGCATTTAATATTCTTATATGAAGTTAATTATGCATTTAATTGTTTTATCTTATGCATTACTCATTGTAAACATTAATTGTAATACCATCATGGTATGGGTATTGGATCTTGATCATTGATCTAGATCTCACTGTCAGATCTGTATAGATATATTAGATTGCTTTGAACCCTATTTTATGTATGTACAAGAGGCAGAAGAGAAATTGTTGAAGTGACTACATTTTGAAGTGAAATGCATAGAGGGTTATTTTGTTTAGAAGAAGAGATCAAGCAGAGCATAACACAGTGAATAGCAGAGTAAAGGTATATCAGATTATAAGATCAAAAGAGATACTGAAAAGAGGAGATCTATCATTAGCTTCAGAGTGCATATCAAAGGATCAATACTTGAGACTTTTTAATCATTATATCAGGTGAAAATCTCTTAACATAGTGGTTTTAGTAGGCCTTTATTTATCTCTTAATAAAGTGCTTACTTCATTGTAAGTTTAAATCCTTTAACAAGGTAGATTGTAATGATCTAAAGATTTTAACAGAGCAAACCTGTCACTGGGTAGATTACATTTTGTAATCAAACATTGTAACCTTAACCAGTACACTATTACTGCATTAGTGGAGAATTTTTTGGGTGTCATCCCCACTCCAGTTTTACCTATTTGGGTTTCTGGGTTACCAAGTTATTGTATAATGTGTTACTTATTTCAAGGTGTGGATGCTATTTGAGATTACATTAGATTCATTTATGTATGAATGTGGATCAGTTTATTTTAAGTGTTTAATTTTGAAGATCTGATTCACCCCCCCCTCAGTATCTTGCTTTCCCATTATTGTATTTCCAACAATTGGTATCAGAGAAGAGTTCTCTAAAAAGGTTATAATCAACTTGAGAATTAAGATCTTGAAATGGAGATCTACAAGATGGGTAAAGTCATTGAGAATCAAAAGATTGATGTTCAGCTAGCACTCCAACATCTTGAGACTGCAAGACAAGAGTTAAGGAAGTCCTTAACTGCAAGAAAAGATTTGGCCAAACAAATGAATGACACTCACTATCAGGAAGAAGACACCACAAATCTATTTTAGAATGGATATTCTACTAAGAGTAATGCAGCAATAGAAGATCTACTGGAAAATAATAGTGCACTATGTGAAGAAGTCAAAAATTTCAAAGAGGAACAAGAAACCCAATCAATAAGAATGTGTGAAGTTGTTGAATAGAAAAAGAAAGCCAAAGATGACAAGGCTATGGTAGAAGAAGACAAAAGAATGATGACTACCAGACTTGATCAAATAACACATGATGTGCAAACATTGATAGTTAATCAAGTAGACATGGATAATCAACTACTACTTGTGAATCAGGAGATCAATAGGAAAGACTTGGAGATTGTAAATCTTAGATCTGAAAATATTCAATTGAAAGATGAATTGAGATCAGAGAAATAACTTAATAAGAGAGTAAATGATCCAAGTAAAACTATGAACTACTTTGAACAACTGGTGGAAGCATCAAGAAGACCTAAAGATTCTTCTGGGTTAGGTCACACTGAACAACATACAACCACTAAAGATGGAGAATCATCTAAGATAGGTGAAAGAAAGAATGCAAAGCTAAGAAACAAGAAACCTATTTGTCACCACTGTAGAAAACCAGGTCCTACAAAAAACATTCACCGAAGCAAGAATGGTAAGTCCAATCCTAAAAGTAACTTTAATGGTTATTGCTTTAACTGTAATAAGTTTGGACATCAAGCACCTGAATGTAAGGCAAAGGCAAGTAAAACACCTGTATTCAATGGTAACTTCTATAATTGTCACAAATATGGTCATAGAGCACAAGATTGAAGATCTAAAGGTAAATAGCAATGGACATCAAAGGTACAAGAGAAATCACCAAGAAAAGGCAATACTTACAATTAGGATTACAACACATGGCATAGTTGTTATTACTATGGTGAGTATGGACATGTTCCAAAAAATTGTATAAGGACACATTTCTAAGGAAAGTCCTAAAGTTGCGTGAATGGAAGCCTGGTTTGTCATAGTTGTATAAAAATTGGCCATACAAGGAAAGATTGTAAAACTAGAGTACCTGCACCTACAGTTGAGAAAATTAGAGCACAGATGAACAAGACATGGGTTAAGAAGTCTGAACCATGCAGCAGTGAAGCTAATGAAGCCGAGGTCACCCAATCCAATGGATTAGGTGATCACATCATCTCCAACTAAGAGAAAGAGGTATGTAAGGAACTGTATTTGAAAATCCTTATCTTACATCAATTCCTAACATGAAATGTACAAAAAGTCCATATTTGCATATGTTAAGATGCACCAGGACATATTTGAAGACAAAATACGAAGATGAGAAAATTTCACTATAGGTACCGAGCATCTATCATAGACACTAAAGTCGAGTTCTTTAGTAAGTGCCAAGTTTTGTTGGCCGAGTAAAATTCTGTGAAGGCCGAGTGTAGTGAGACGAGTGGGATGCAAGTTGTGTTAAGGCCGAGGATAGTTGGCTTACACTAACTCAATGGGAAAAACATTTAATGCTCACCTACCTTGACCTTTCATAGCTTATAAAGGATGAATAGTTGATATTTCTTTTTTACCTTGCAATTTTACTATTTACGGAGCAATTGAAGCAATTTGCAGAATTGATCTTAATGAAGCTAAGAACGTAGATTTCATCAGTGTGCCATTGGAAATCTTAAAATGAACAGTAAATAGAGAATAGTGTGAAGCATCACTTGCCAAGGTATTTTGTTTTCCATCTCTCAAACCCTAATTTTTAGAACTATGGCTGCAAGTTCTTACGCACCAGCCAAGAGTATGGAGGCAGAACCAAAACAAATTTAGTTGATTAGGAGTGATGAATGTGAACCTCTCAAATTTTGAGCTGTCCCTGAAAGTGTGATATAGAGTGATTTAATAGGAGCCCTCTCATCCATCCCTCCCAAGGTACTTATGATTCATGATGTCAGATCATGTTATATGGTTAAAATTGGAGAAGTAGGTGATAATGAATTAAGGAAATCCTACAGCAAACTATGTGATAATGGAGTTCTGAAGGAAGAATTTAAACACTTAGCCAAAAAAGGGTTAACTCGTGCCCTAGATTTTACCCAAGGTTTCAAAGATGAATGGATCAAGGTTATCCTTAGCCAAGTTCATGACATGAGTATGTGGCTAGATAATGGACCAGTCAAAATCACCATAAGTATAATTCATTAGGTGACTGGATATCCTATAGTGAATGGAAAGAGGACAATGAGGGATAACAACAAAGAGAAAATTACATTGAACACTGGAGTAGTATGGAACAACAGGGGTATGACTATCTCTACAATTATTTACCTAGAACATGATTTTGGAGTAGGGGTAATTGCACACAAGTTCTATCAGTCCAGCAGATTGGACAGTGTTCCCTGTACAACAGTTGATCAGGCATGGAAAATTGTGAAGAAGAATCACACATATGATCTTGCCAAGCTACAATAGACACAATTAGCTAAGAACCTTGTATCAATTAGAAAGGCTAAGAGCTCGTCATGTAAGTTTGGTTCTTTACTAGCATGTATATTTTTCTACATTCAGGACACATTTCCTACACTGGGAAATATTGTTTGGAAAAAGGATAGACCCATTACAGTTTAGATTAGTGAATGCATAGAG
>MU227431.1:2297033-2307060 GCA_018584345.1 Thuja plicata | reverse complement strand
ATATTACCCACAAACATTTTCCTTTCTTTATTCATTTGTAAGTTTACATCTAATAGTAGAGAGTGTGAGAGGTGTACAAACTTGATAGCAATATAGATTCATAGAATTTGAATCTACAAAATCTCTTGATAATAAATTTGGCTTTTTTTGTTTTCACAAAGACCTTAAAAAAAGTTCCCAACTCATTTGTCCATCAATTTTAGGCCCATTATTTAGTCATAGTTTCTAATCAAATATAAGGTGAATGAATCAATTGATAACATAAGGCTAAGTCTAATTTCTTAGTGACTTGTACAAAAAATATGATGACAAAGTTCAACTTCTCCAACTATTCTTGACAACACTATTAGAGTGAATAATTCCCCAATACTAACTTACAAAATATTTCTATGAATAAAATTGTAACGAGTTATCTCTTATGCACAATGGAAAATTTTGATTGATAATTAGGTAAAATTCCTAAGGATTTTGAGGAATCTCTTAGAGCTTGATATAGTTTTTTTTTTTGTAAAGATTGATGCTTTCCAAAGTGGTATAATTCTACATCTATGTATCTAAACGATATTGTATTGTACATTGTTGATATACTTATCATCGAGAATGATCAGACAATGTGGATCTCAATCATAGAAAAAAGATTTACAAGATTATTTTGAGGGATTAATATTATATAGAAGATTACACTATTATTATACCAAATATTTGTAAGCTATTTTCATACCAATTGCTTGCAATTCAAACCCTAGGCCACATGCTAGTAACTTACAGTAGAAATGAATAGAAGAAACTTCAGACAACACTAAACTGATTTTTGTAGCATTAAGATAGATAGAAAATGAGTCTCAACAACCTATAGCTTGGATTGTTGTTGATGTTACCTAGATCTAGAAGAAAGGGTCATTGCCATGATACTCTTCATGCACATAATAAAAATAAAATCTACTCAAAATTTGACTCTTTTATGGTGAACCTGCCCATTTATTAAAGCAAGAGCATTATTACTAAACATATTGATCAATGACCACAAAAGGAACAAATGACATCCTTACATTAGTCCTACACTAACATGCACAGAAAGCTCTCTAATATGTGGTGCAACCCATTCATCACATCTAAAAAATAAAACATCAAATCAAATTTTCTAGTAGGGTTTATGTTTTCTATCAAAATCATAGTGATAGTTAGCTTGTGTTATGTCTCCCCTTCTTTCTAATGTTACAATGGCTAGAAGAAAGTATAATAGGGAGACATAAAATGATATTCCACACCCCACAAGCATCTTCACCATGTGCATATATATATGGGACAAGCATTTCCTAACACGTGATGGACATCCCTCTGAAGTGTAAAAAAATAGAGTAATTCCTTTTGATACATGTGTAGTTGCAATTGCAATGCTTGACATATATGCAAAATGTACAAACAAAAGCAAGGTATATGGACTATTTATATAGTGCACATGGATTTCTTATATTGTATATACAAAAATGTAGAAGTAAGGATAAGTCATGTGAAATAGGGAGAGTATGTGTGAGGAAAAAATCATCTATATGTCAGGAGAAACAATGTACCCTTTATTCATGCAATGATAGAATAAGACATGTGGAAACATACATTTTGAAATTGTAAAAGCCTTTGTTTGCATTGTATCTACTTGTGGAACACATTGTGAGAGGCCTCACAAGATGTGCATACTTTTGCGTTATCATTTGTATTGATCTATTGCCACTGATTTCAGTCCAACCAAAACACTAATAATCATTTTTCAATATTTTAGACTTAAAAAACTTGCACTTTTCTCTTTTCCAACATAGGATAAAAATAGAAACTATAAAAAAACCAATTATGAAAATAATTGAAAAATATTCACTTTTTAAAATTGCCACCCTTGCTCTAATTCTATGGCAAAACTAAAAACATAACCTCCCACACACACACCAAAAAAAACTTACACTTACAGCTAATATAGGCCATAAATCTCAGTTCACAACGTAGTGAAAACGTAAATATGGGAGTATTGACTTTCAGCCATCTGAGAATGAGAATACTCTCATACGATGGACTGGCATAACCAATTATGGAATAAATTAAAGGAAGTAGATAGCCACATTATTCCTATCCTTACCATTTTTGAGGTGTACTAAGAACGTCATAATCATGGGCAGAATAAATGAAGAAGAAATAAATCGTATTGACTTCATTAATATACCAATTAAAACTAGAATTCACTTGTCAAATGATATTCAGCATGATCTTAATTCGAAAAACTTGAAGGAGTAAATCTTGTAATGTAGTTAGCCACTAAGTAAAACTCCATCTATTCGAATAAATTTGAAGAGGAGGTATCGGTGTGAACCAAAAAGTAAAATAACATATATGCGAAGAAATTTGAGGAGGTAACACATCTAGAATTAAAAAGGAAAAGGAGAATATATCTACTTTGCATAATTCGGTATCGTCCGCGTAGAGTGGTAAGGGAATTAACTACTTTTGAAAAAGCCTGCTAGAGGGAAGGCAGTGGTGATTCACGAAAAATTCTCATCCATTCAAACGGAGAAAACCCACAAATTATTATTCAATCACGTTTCCTATTCCAAACATATAAAACATGGTCGGTAACAACTATGAGCACAGAACAGGCCATGAATTTCAGCACACACTTCTCACAAGATATTAGAATAGAAGTACCTCAGTGAAAATCAAAGTTTCAACATATTAGAATGGGTGAGAGGGCAATGCAAGTGCAAGTGAGGAGCTTCTCTATGGCTGACATGGATGATTTCTACAAATGGGCGAGTGATGAAGAAGTTACCGGCTTTATGACACAGGAGCCCTTCAAATATAAGCAATAGTCAAGAGAGTATGTTGCAAATGTGGCGATTCCACATCCTTGGTTTAGGGCCATTTGCATCCAAGGAAAAAATAAGGCCATTGGCCACATAATGCTTAAGCAGGGGAGTGGAATGAAGAGTTGCGGAGCAGAGATGGGGTATGCCATCTCTAGGAAGTATCGGATAATGGGTGTCACCATGCAGGCTGTCATGGCTGCACATGAAGGAGTTGAAAGGAATAAGGAGGATTGAAGCTCTGGTTCTACCAGAGAATGTGGCCTCCGTAAGAGTGTTGGGGAAGACAGGGTTTATGAAGGAGGGGCTGCTACGTAACTATGTCTATCTTAAGAAGAGCCTTAGGGACTATTTTCTCTTTAGCTTTGTTCATGCCTCATCTGCCCTTTAATTTATTTTTTGAACCACCATAGACTAAAATACGTGTACTATGTGTTTGATATTTTCAATAGACTTTGGAGTGGCATAGGATTGAAGGAGTTGAAAGGAATAAGGAGGATTGATGCTCTGGTTCTACCAGAGAATGTGGCCTCCGTAAGAGTGTTGGAGAAGACAGGGTTTATGAAGGAGGGGCTGCTACGTAACTATGTCTATCTTAAGAAGAGCCTTAGGGACTGTTTACTCTTTAGCTTTGTTCATGCCTCATCTGCCCTTTAATTTATTTTTCGAACCACCATAGACTAAAATATGTGTACTATGTGTCTGATATTTTCAATAGACTTAGGAGTGGCGTAGGATTGAAGGAGTTGAAAGGAATAAGGAGGATTGACGCTTTGGTTCTACCAGAGAATGTGGCCTCCGTAAGAGTGTTGGAGAAGATAGGGTTTATGAAGGAGGGGCTGCTACGTAACTATGTCTATCTTAAGAAGAGCCTTAGGGACTGTTTACTCTTTAGCTTTGTTCATGCCTCATCTGCCCTTTAATTTATTTTTCAAACCACCATAGACTAAAATACATGTACTATGTGTCTGATATTTTCAATAGACTTTGGAGTGGTGTAGGATTGAAGGAGTTGAAAGGAATAAGGAGGATTGACGCTCTGGTTCTACCAGAGAATGTGGCCTCCGTAAGAGTGTTGGAGAAGACAGGGTTTATGAAGGAGGGGTTGCTACGTAACTATGTCTATCTTAAGAAGAGCCTTAGGGACTGTTTACTCTTTAGCTTTGTTCATGCCTCATCTGCCCTTTAATTTATTTTTCGAACCACCATAGACTAAATACGTGTACTATGTGTCTGATATTTTCAATAGACTTTGGAGTGGCGTAGGATATCAATTATGTTTATTTTAAATAGGTAATAAAAATTTAGGTAGATAGAGGGTATTGTACAATGTAATTATTTCTAAGGCAATATAATATTATGTAATTGTCTAAATAAAAGAGTATTATATTGGATTGATGGCAATGATGGTTGAGAAAATGTGAACTCTTACAATTATATGATATAACAATTAATTATCTTAGTTTTGCAAGAAAAAATTAAGCGTGAATATGTTAGTTTATGTTAAATGAACTTCTTTAATTTATATAATACTTTTATGATGAGAAAATCTATGTATATTATATTTCAAATATGGAGAATAAGTTTTTGATTAGAAAAAGTGGCCAAGACAAGGGGCTGACCTAAATAGACAGAGCTAGCATGAGAAGTGAAGACTACCAGCAGGCAACCAGTACAGCATAGGGGTCAAAACACCCTCACCCAATACCCTTTTTCAACATCAAAAACCAGAAAATAAAACTAAAAGGCCCCAACTCCATCATGGAGCTGGTAACCAGCCTGCACTCCCTAATAGACCCCAGCATCACCTTGGAGCTGGTAACCAGTCTGTGCAAGTAAGTATTTAAGTACTTGACATTAAAGCAAGAATAATAAGTAATAGTAAAGAAGGAATTAAAACTAAACCAGTAGTAAGAGTAATCCCTAACAGACCCTAGCTTCACCTTGAAGCTGGTAACCAGTCTGTGATAGTGAGTTTCAAAGTAAAAAACATAAAAGAAAAAATTACTTATAGTATGCACGGAGTTAAGTCTAAACCCATTGTAAGAGTTCATCAGAATCACAGTAATGCCCTCAATGGCCAGCCAAAAAAAACAAAGACAAAGCAAAGCATGGAAAAAGAGGAGGTCAATTGGGGTTTTTACCCCCATTTTCTAACAATAGCTTAAGCCAATCCTCCGCAAGGAATTGGGGCAACTTCTTGTTCTTGTGTGCTTCCTCCTGAGAAGACCCCTTCGCCATTTGCAGGAGCTGGAGAGTGGTAGTTGCCGAGTGCATAACTTTCATTGCGAACCTAGCAACTTTGTTTAAGCTTTCATTCATGTTCTTAATTTCCTCCTTGACCATCGCCAGATCCAGTTTAGATACCGAGTCCAGGGAGGAAGCATGAAGAGTTTTAACCTCCTTCTGGATATGGGCAATTTCATTCTCCATGGCCCAAAGGCTCTAAGTCATCCTATCCTTAACCTCCAGGGATCTAGTTTTGGTTTTCACCTCTCCCTTGGACTCCTCTGCCTCCACCTGAGGGTTTGCAGACATCAAGGAAGTGCTCTGTGAGTCCGTGTTCTTATCTTCAAAAATATTCCCCTTGGATAGGTCCATGATAGGCATAGTGAAGCTGGCCGAGACTTGGGGAGAATCGAGGCTTTTTTTGTCCCCACCCAGATCTTGAGGGATTTTGCCTTTTTCTTTTTCCTTGATTTTAATTTTTTCCCTTTTTTATTGTTTCCACTGGTGCTACTTTTTCTAACCTCCTCTGAATCTTTTGTTTACTCCTCCTCTTCAATGTACTGTTTCCTAACCGCTTGCTGCTTGAAATGGATTTTGGCAATTCTGTGGGACCTCCGTCTTTTCTCAGTATCTTCCTCATCCTCCTCAGATTCAATGGTGATTTAGGTGCCACCCGTGGACCTAGCATTAATTTTTTTTCTGGGGTTTTGGATGAAGACAAGGGGTTAGGAGTGCTCGTCGCTTCCATAGCACCCTTTGGCATGGTAAAACCCTGTAGAGACAATTCTGGGGGGACAAAGGGCAAGGTGAAAATTATAGAGGCGGAGGATAAGCCCTTGGTGGAGGATACAATAATTTTTCTTGGCTTTTAACTTTTCTCTAACATCTAAAACCAAGGTTTCAAGAGAGTGCAAAAGGTAGAACGGGAAGGATATAGTATCATTGTACCTAAAGTGATTAAGTAGGGGAAAGTGGTAGTTGTAGTAGGTGTCAAAGCAGCCTTCCAGGGTAATGTACTTCATGAGAATGAGGCAAACATCATTCCATGGGCTAGGTAACTCCTCCCTTTTAAATCCTCCACGGATTGGAACCAAAATCTCAATTTTTTTGAAGAATCTCGCCTTTCCAGTGTCATCGTAGCTCTTTGTATTCTTTTTTGACTTTTTTCCCTCTGTGTAGAGCCCCCTGGCCTGAGCTATAACTTCTTCATTAACCTCGAAGGTAATTCCATTTATAGTAACTTTGTACTTCGAACAAGTTTTAACTAGCTGCATGGAGATTATGTCATCACACTCTCCCATAGCTTCCATGTATCACTAAAACCCACCTTTCTTCAGATAGGTTATCGCGCACTGGTCTTTGAGAAACCTGGCCTCAATCCTATAGGGTTCCACCCTCACCATATTGCCGCCTATATCAGAGCTATACTCAGGATTAATCTCAATCTGTATCTCCACCAACATAACACCTTTCGCACCACCACCAAACACTCTCCAAACCAGCATCTTGCAGACACTACCAACCCAGAACCAAAGGACAAAATTATAGAGGATGAAAAACCAGAAGGGAATAAAATCCATCTTTTTGAAATGACAAGTACTGGTCACAAGATTAGCCTGATTAATTGTAGATTTTTCACATATCTTGTAATGATTACTTTCCTCATAATTAATGCACTATCCAGCCCTATCCGTCATGTCCAGCGCATCCTGCCTCGTGTTATTCTCCACATCAGTTCAAATTTTGAAAAGGCCCATACTTTTCCCTAAATTGGAGCTAATAGCCCATATTTTTAGACTTCTAAAAATATTAAAAGCCTTTCCCATCACTTTTTGAAAATTTAAATTTTGCCCAATCCTTGTGATTCTATCTGCCGCCTCATTCGTCCAACAATAGTTGAGCTTGTACTTGATAGGTTAAGTATTTTCTTTTTTGACAAGTAAAGCAGTTTGCTTGGAAAGGGAGCCCAGGTTCCTCGAGCATCCGAGACCATGTTGATTGAGCCCAATGGCTACTAGCTTGTCAGCCAGCGCATTTCCCTCCCAGAAAATGTGTTGTAATTTAAACGCATCAAATCTGGGGAGAAGCGACCAGATGTCCTGCAGCAGATAGGACAATTTCCATCCAGCTTTAAAGTTTTCTTTAACCATCTCAATAATGATTTTGGAGTCCCCCTCTATAACCTGTCTTTTAACTCCCAAGGTAACTGCCACCTTTAGGCCCCATAAAAGGGTAGAGATTTCTACATGTTATTAGACCCCACGCCAAGGTTTATCGCATAGGCAATCATCATCTTACCATTATTTTCATGGAGGATACCCCCACCCGCAGCAGATCCATTTGAAGAAGCTCCGTCAAAGTTCAGTTTGGTGAAATTTCCGTCTGGGGGTGACCATTTGGTATTCATTCTAGCCACAACTTTGGAGCAATCAAACTTATAGAATGAGGGAGGTAATTGCCAATCCTTAGCAATCAAATAGTCAAGACTCCTAGGGGGAGGTGGGAGGTTTCCATTGGTAGGTAGAAAGGTTTTCCTTCAGCAGATTTATAGTTAGACGTGACGTCCTCTCAGCATCATTTTCCTCCCCTCTGAAGATCTGGTTATTCCTTTCCTTCCAAAGGCTCCAAAAAATATGAAGTGGTAACAATCTCCAAAGGGTTTTGATAAGCAGGTGCTTCCCAAGGTTTCCCTAGTGGAAAATAAATTGGTCCAATTCCTCCATGAAGACCCAATTCAGTCTCATAATACTTAGAATTCTAGTCCAGACCAGGGTCGCGTAAGGACAGTGGATGAGAATGTGGTTGATAGATTCCGAGTGAGTTTTGCAAAGAGTACATATTTTAACTAATTGTATCCCCCTTTTCTAGATATTATCAAGTGTACAAATTTTACCATGAAGGGCAGTCCACCAGAAGAAATTTATTTTGGGGATTAATTGGGGAGTCCAGACTATCCCCCAGCTTTTTTCATTTGCCACAGTCTTTAGATTGGTTAGATAAGAAGACTTCACCGTTATTTCCCCAGAGTTTTTATGACACCAAATGGCTTTGTCTTCAGTCTGGGAAATAGGAATTCTGATGCCTTCAATGATCTTTTGGATTTATTCTATATAAGGTGGGACTTGTATCTGGTCCTGGAAAGCATCAGCAAGAGCTTTCCAATTCTTACCTTGAGAGATGTAATTTCTGACTTTACCTCCAAAGTGGGAGATCAGTCTATCCTTGAGAGTACCAAACTTTGTCTGTCCCAGGGTTTTTACCCCACCCACCAATTGTCCCATAAAAAATGTGAGTGCCATTACCTACCAGCCATTTTAGACCTTTAAGGAGACTTCCTTTGCTTTTATAGATGAAATTATATATTCTTTAGCTAGAGGGAAGATTTTTCCCATAGGGGAATTGGTTGTTGTAGAAATATTTTTCCTTCATAATCCTGCACCATTTAGCGGTTCCTCTAAAGAGCTACCAGCCCAATTTAGAGATGAGAGATTTATTCAGGCCCTTGATTTTTCTCACTCCCAGCCCCCAACCAGCTTTGGCTGGCAGACAGTGTCCCAGTTCACTAGGTTCATTCTAGCCTTTTCCTCTATCCCAGACCAAAGAAAATTTCTTTGGATTTTTTCCAGCTTCTCCGTATTCCTGTCATTAATTTTGAAAAGGGACAGGAAATAAACTGGAATACCTTGGAGTGTAGCCGAAAGAAGTTGGAGTTTTCCAGCATTGCTGCGACCCTTGCCTTTCCAACCCACCAATTTTGCCTGCATTTTCTCCAGAATGGAGTTCAATAACTCATCAACAACTTCCTTCACCGTGAGCAGAAGACCAAGATAGGTATCCAGGAGAAAAGCTCCCTTATAGCTCAGGCAATTCACAATTAGAGTCTGCCTTCTCAATTCAGTGTTGAAGAAGTAAATTTTGCTTTCGTTGTAATTGATCACTTGTCCTGATGCCAAAGCATATTTGTTCAGTAGGTGTTTCCACTCTCTAGCTTCACAAATGCAGGCTTTTCCAAAGAGAAATGTATCATCTACAAATTGTTGCAGAACCTCTGGGTTGAGGGTGGATGCCGGTTTAAAACCAGCAATAGATCCAACATTTTCTAATTTCAGTAAGTTCCAAGCGAGAAATTCAGCCACCAAGAGGAAAAGGTAGGAGGAAAGAGGGTCCCCCTGACGTAATCCCCTTTTAGGAGTAAAGGATCCCCAGGGAGTGCCATTGACATATGGAGAATAAGTTGTTGTTGAATTGTGCCATCATTTTCTTATAGTATCTAAAATTGAATGTATACATTTTTACTAATATCTTTAATTTGATAACATAAATTAAAACTAATATTTGGTTAGCATTTTGTTTGACAACAGATTAAGTCTTCTTATAATTAAGCTCAATGAAAAGTCTAAGCTTGTATGGCTATATATTATGCCACTAAATTTTAACACAAAATTTGAATGACTCAAAATACTTTTTAGTATGTTATGTCCCATTAAAATTAGACTTTTGATTAAAGTTAATCATAAGAAAACTAAATCACTTTTGAAACTAAATTTTACTCTTAATTTTTGATATAATATAAAAATATTAATAGAAATGTACACATAAAGTATTACTTATCTTAATAAAATGTTATTACATTATATGCATAAATCTAATTAGCAAAAATCATTTAATATTAATTATTCAAATTACATGATCTAAACATATTAAGTGAAATATAAATATATTTTTAAAAGAATATTATGGAGTTGTGAACAATAGATAAATGACGATATATACGGAGTTTGTCATGTCAAAGAACTACAATACTCTATAAAAAACTAACAATCCCTTCTACATTTTGATAACAATTTCATTATTTGAATTCATCCATGAAATTAATGTTAGGTAGGATTGAGAATTTATATTAGATTTGATGTTATGCAATTATTCATAATGAAGTCATATATATATATATA
>MU227431.1:2271741-2287541 GCA_018584345.1 Thuja plicata | reverse complement strand
TCAAAGACATTTGAAATGGGTTGAATTTTTGTAGAGTTACACATTTGTTTTGAAACACAGGAGTGGAAAGTCTAACAGAGTTGCAGATGCTCTTAGCAGAAGACAACTTTTGCTAACAGAGATGCAGGTCAAGGTGGTTGGGTTCAAGGAACTCAAGAGTTTGTATCCAGAGGATCCTGATTTTGGTGAAGCTTGGAAAGCTTGTACAGAACCTGTTACTATAGATAGGACGAAATGGTTGGATTTCATCATCCAGGATGGTATGCTATTCAAAGGGAGTCAGTTGTGCATTCCACGAAGTTCTATGAGGGAGAATGTCATCAAGGAGAAGCATAGCAGAGGATTGGCTGGACATTTTGGTCGTGATAAAACCCTTGCTTTGGTTAGTGAGAATTATTATTGGCCACAGTTGCAGCAAGATGTGAAGAAGTTTGTACAGAGTTGTAGAGTATGTCAAATGGCGAAAGGAGTGAAGCAGAATACAGGGTTGTATCAGCCATTACCTATACCAGAGAATCCTTGGGAGGATATCAGTATGGACTTTGTTCTTGGTTTACCAAGGACTCAGCATGGACATGATTCAATCTTTGTGGTGGTTGACATATTTTCGAAGATGACACATTTCATTCCCTACAAGAAGACTAATGATGTTGTTCATGTAGCAGAATTATTTTTTAGAGAAGTGGTGAGGATACATGGTTTTCCAAAGACCATAGTTTCAGATCGAGACACTAAGTTTGTTGGATATTTATGGCGTACGTTGTGGAAGAAGTTGAAGATAGATTTGAAGTTTAGTTCGTCATATCATCCACAGACTAATGGACAGACAGAGGTGGTGAATAGGATTTTGGGGAATTTGCTAAGATATTTGGTTGGAGATAAGCCAACGGGATGGGATTTGGTTTTACCACAGGCAGAATTTGCATACAATAATTCTATCAATATGAGCACTGGTAAATCACCATTCCAGATTGTATATGGAAGTAGTCCAAGAAATGCATCTAAATTAAGGAAGATAGATAAAGGAGAAATAAGCAGTGCTGAATCTGAGGATTTTGTAGAACACTTGGAGAACATCCATGAGGAAGTGAGGAAGCACATTACCAAAATGAATGCAAAATATGAGGCTAAGGCAGATAAGAAAAGGTGACATAAGGAATTTTAGGTTGGGGATGAAGTCATGGTTCATTTGCGGAAGGAGTGATTTCTAGTTGGTACATATAACAAGTTGAAAATGAAGAAGTTTGGACCATGTAAGATACTGAAGAAGCATGATTCGGGAAATGCATATGAGGTAGAATTGCCTAGTTAGCTGAATATTTCACCAGTTTTTAACATTTTAGATCTGACAAAGTATCATGAAGGAGGTGTTGAAGATGAGATCACAGCGGCACAGTGGAGTATTCCAGCAAGTAGTTCAAATACCAAGGAGATTGAAGACATACTAGACAGTCGTGTTGGTAGAAGCACAAGGAACATGACATATGAAGAATATCTGGTCAAGTGGAAAGGATGACCTATTAAAGATTCATCATGGCTAACAAGGGAGGAGGTTAACCATCTTGGTTTTCCTCTGCACACCTGAGTCATGATAGGGTCACTTCTCAAATTACCCCGGGTGTCTGATGCAGGAGCATCATGGGTGTAAGGGCAATCTTGCATCACCCAAAAATATGTGTTTTTCTATTCAACAAGGGCTATTTTGTACAAAGCTGCTATTTTTAGAAACTTACTATTTTTAATAAGTTCATTGTTTGAACTCAGAATGTTCTAATTTTCTAGGTGAAGGTTCATCTTAGTCATATAAGAATGCTAGTTGAATTTCATTGCCAGATCATCTATATTGGAAAAGTTATTAAGGATTTACTGTTGAGATTTTAGGGTGAAAAACCTTTGAGCTCAATTTTTAGGACCTAAAAGGCTCTAAATCAAGGTCAAACCCCTAGCTAACTGGCGCTTTGTGAGTCAGGCACTGTAGATCGCGATCTCCCCTTTCCAGAAAGTGGTTATAATAGCCAAACAGAGCTATGGTTCAAACGTTATGGCTTCCAGAAGTTGGGCTACCTAATCTCATGTTTTGTAAATATTTAAAGCTGACCCTTTTGTAATAAAAGTGAAAAATAATTAAATTCTAAGGGTAGTCGGCCCTAATGGCTAGATTTCTGGAACCTTCTCAAGCGGTGAAAATTGCCTATATAAAGAAGGCCCGTAGTGTTGTCTAGGGCATTTCTGGATAGATCTGGGTAATAATTTGAGGCTTTGTCCTACAAAATATTGTAAGGGGAATGCCCATGTGGCTTTGCATATTGTAATTCTAAAAGTTTGTAATTCCACATTTGTGGAGATAATAAGAAGCCCATTTTTTGTTCTTGCAAATTGTTGTTTCTTCTTTGTTTCTGTTATGTGTTTGTGGCATTAAGGGGAGCACCCTTCATCACTAAATAGCTTGGAGAAAGAAACTCTCTGAAAAGAATCCACAAGGTGGAATAGTTTCTCCTTGGCTTCATCTTGTGATGGATTATCATGCTTAAGTATGAACATGCCAGTCTCTTGTTTATTGGACTACATCCTTGCTAAATGCCCGATGGGACAACCTCTAGATAGAGCAAACTTGGGAATTTGTTTTTGGTTCTTTGTCTCTAACACAGTCCTTCTAATCTACATGAACTAATCTGAGCTCATTTTATTGAATGAGTTGAGGCAATACTGAGACTGGATTATCATCAATTCTCAAACAAAACTCTTCAAGATCATCCCACAACAAGTCCTCCTCTTCATCCAAATTACGTCCTTGCACTGATTCAACCTGACAAATTACTTGGTCTCCTAGCTCTTAAAATCATAAAAATTGCTCATGCTCATTTTGTTGTCCTAAACCTGATTAAGATGCTAGTTGAGGCATGTTTTCTTCTTCACCATAGTTGGGAAGTTCTTCAAAAAAAAGGCTTTGCATCTCTTGTTCAACACCTTCTTCCCTTTGTTCATTGCAAAGAGGCTCTTTAAGTTCTATCTGATATGCTTACTTGTATTTCATAGCTGTGGAAATCAGTAGTTGTATTGTCTCTTTATGCTCATGTAGCTCTTTATCATGAAACTCTTTATAAGCTGCTATCTCTCTTTGGAATTCTTCTTCTTTTGAAGTTGTAGGAGTACTAACTTTAATTAACTCTTTTTTACAAAATTCCTTTAGTGTTTCTAGCTGGCTTGTAAGGGCTGCTTGAATTATTTGTTGTTCTATAATAACCTCTTCATATTGCCTCCACCTGGCATCAAATTTCTCCTTTTTTTGTGTATGGATATGATTCTTCTGTGTTTGTACTGCTTCTTCATAGTGCTTCTTCTATTCTTCCAGCTCTTTGTGTAGAATTAACTCATGATATATGTGCAACTACATCAAATACTTCTTGTGACATTGCTCCTGATAAGCCAACCTCTCTTGTTTTTGTGCATGTGCTTGTTGAAAAATCTCCTCTTGTTGGATCTTCAATTCTAGTTGAAATTCAGATTCTTGTTGCCTCTTGACATCTGCAATTTGCATGGTCAAATCCTGCAACATGTGCAAATACATATTTTTACATGGATGAAAACTATCCAATGGGTCAAAATCATCCATAAATGTAATGAAGTCTGACCTCCTCCATTGGGAGCAGTCTCCTTGGGGGTGCCAAAAACTGTTAAGGCCAAAAAATATCACCCTAACTCAGGCATTAGGGCATACTAATATTTCATGGTAACAATGGAAACCTTCCTAAGTTGTGGGTGGTATCATGATTCTATGGTGCTTCCTATTGGATTTGGGTTATCAACTATTACTGACTTTTTCTAATTTTTTGGGAAAAGGGGAAAAGGGAACTAGAACTCAATAAACAAAACTAAGGTTGTACACCAAACTGATTCAGACTTCTCACAATTCCTGCTAGCATCCACGGGACATACCCTAAATATTTTTGTAATAACATTCTCTATTAAATACATAGGATAACATTAATCTCACTATTAGGATTTGTACCAGGAATAGTGACAATTCTGCCAACAAACATGCAGGTTCTGCAAAAGGTTACACTCTACAACTAAGAATAGGAATTAGATCAATTCACTAATCTATGTTGCAAAATACATTACACTTGAATGTAGAAAATTGAAAGGACTGATAACAGAAACTCAGAAAAGATGTAATAATAATGGGGAATCTTTATTATCCTCAAAATCTACAAAATAGTTACATGAGAAAATACAAAATATGCCACGAAATATGTGCATTCACTTGAACACAATCTGCATAAAACATGAACTAATGGCTACAAAATGCATGAAAAAAGTGTAGAGGAACAAGAAGTTCACTAAAACCACCTTCCTCCTAGATTTTGAACCCCTAAAACTTACAAAGAGGCTTAGCCATATACCCCCTCATGGCTAAATTCAAAAATCAAACCCCCTCCAAAAGTCCTTCAAATCAGCTAGGAAACACTAAGTAATAGGCATAATTCATGCCTTAACATATTCCCCCTAATGTTGGTTATAAAAAACATACATATTTCTTTACATGAAACCAACATATACCAACAACCCTATAATAAACAATCCCTAACCCCATACAACATGCACTCCAAACCCTAAACCCATTACACATAACCCAAAACCTTGCTTAAACTAATGCCTCTCGGTATAACTCAAGGTCAACATGACCGAAACCCAATAGTAACCAACTCTCCAAAATATCCACATCATGGCATAAGATGGGTGGTCACTGCACTAGTGTTGTGGACTGTAGTTTTTAATTTATTTACTGCTTACTGTAGTTGGACTTCAAAGTTTTATCAAACTAGCATTTGTCTCTTGGTCATCACATTAGAAATTGGGTAAAATGTGGGTTTGAAACCCTACCACATGGTGTTGATTGCTATGATTATGGTGTTTATAATGGAATTTTCCTTGCTCCAATGGTCTCGAGCCATCAAACTGGTGCTCGCCATTGTTATTTGGGACTTGGGTTGTTTGTCTTGGGATTTTCACTAAAATTTTGGGCTAGGATCTCGGATCTTGACATGGAGTTAAACACAGAGCTCGGGCTCTTGGCTAGAGTTATCTCTACTTGATTTGAGGCTTGGGCTTTTGATTACTACAATTCTATAGCTATACTATTACACCGTGACATTTTCAATCCAAGTAAGTTACCTTTCTGCCTTCTATTTCTATTCTTGTCACTGTTGAACTTACTATTGTATTTCATGTGTGAAAAACTTGAGTCGGTGGGCCTTTTGGTTTTAATGCTTCTCCCTAACCTATTGCCATGATTTGGGTTTATAGTTGTATGCAATCTCTACTTGATCTTTACTTAGCTTTGAAATCTCGATGTTTAAATAGATGCTATGTATACGTGGACTCGAGTGAAATAGGGTAATTTTCTACCATTTTATCCATAAGACGTTCTTTTTGTCGACTTGGAGTTCTTTAAACAAAATTTATCTATGGTCGATAACAACCACCATGTTTGATTTTATTTCTTCCTCTCTGTCGTGTCGTGACTTGACTAATATTCTGACAGTTTTTCATAAGACGTGTCTGGACCTGTCCACTGTCTAGACTCCACCTTGCACTGTGATAGTGGTAACTATCTAACATTGTTTTGAATGACATTTAGACTCCAACAAGAATGTTTTCTCTTTTTTTTTTCTTTGTGGGGTTTCTTTTTGTCCATTTCCTCTGCTTATGGTAGCCACTTATATTTAAATGTCACCACTGGATGTCTACAATTTAGTTGTATGTTGTCTTTTTTCGTTCAACATGCTTGAATACCCACTGTTTGTGGAGAGCATGCTTGCTTTTATGCATAATGTTTCCACTGCCTTGGTATCCCTCTTTTATGAAAATAATGATGATGGCCATTGGGGCCATGGCTTTACAATGTGCTCGACCTTGCTCAAAACATCTTATGTATACATTCATTGATATTATGCCCTATCTTGCAACATGATAAACACTAGTGTATCCAATCTATTATTGTGACTCCAGAAAAATATTTACACATGGGGTTCAAGCACGGGCTTGTGACTCCCATGTGTAATACTGTGAACCAGAGCTTGATATCAAAGATATGTATCTTTTCTTTTCACTTGCACTATTCTATTAAATATATGCATATTGATTTTGAATAACATATTTTCATTCAAACATAATTAGCATCACACAATCACAACCTCCCAATATATGTACCTATATCTTTTATTTGATTATGCACAATAATAGGAATGCTATTTAGTTTATCAAATATGCATACTCTTTTGATGCCAAAACACTATTATATGACTTATGATACAGGCATAATCTTTGCATTTGTCATCTGATCATGTAGAATAACATCATCAAATAATGCCACTGTTTACTTGAATATGCACTTGGAATCCAACATTTTTTTAGAGTAATTATCTATTTACACTTATTAATTAGATCACTTTGATTTAATTCATTAAGTTGTTTATTACTCTAGTTTACTTAAGCTATCTCTTAGGTGCATTATAATTAATATTTATATTAATTATTAATGTGCAAACCTAGCTTTTCTAGTTTTAGGGTTTTGTTCACCTTTATAGGTTGAACTTTGTAGTTTATTTTTCAATAATTCAGATTATAATTTCGCTCTCACTTTCTGAGAAACTTTAGAGTTCTTCTCATTCCCTCTTCTTGCTTCTCTTCTGTAATAGGTTCTTGCATGTAGGTGTTCTTCAGGTTCTGTGGATTTGTCTATCAAATCCTACATGGTATCACAGCTTCCCTATTACTACCTAGTTTGAGGGTTCTTGAAGCCATGATTCATAGACGAAAGCCACAACTTCTCTGAGTTTTTTCCTTCATTTTGGAGGAGGCACTATTTTCTAGAGCACTTTGAGCCAAAACAGACTCCACCATTGCACTCAGAAGCCCCGGGAGAGTTGAAAATCATATAAAGTTTGTTATTTTGGTCACAGTGACCCCTGAGAAAATTTTTCACTCCTTGGCTGTATGACACGAAAATTGAGAAAAAAAAAATTTTAAAAGCATTTTTAGGGCCCTTGGGATGCGCAGCTAGAGCACAACCGGAGTGGCCACCCCAGCGCCACCCTGGCCCGGCCCGACAGTAGCCACTGACGGAGTAGCTGCTGTAGCGCTGCCGCCTAGGAACCGCCTGGGGGCAACCTGACTACCACCCCCACCGGCCCACCACCTGGTGCCATAGACAACATGTTAGGTGACATCACTACTGACGTCACCTGCTAGAAATTTTTTTTCCGACGGTTTTCAAAACTTTCTGGCAGTTTTCACAATTTTCCGGCAACAGAAAACTTTTCTAGCGAGACAAGTTTGCGACATGCCGATGACCGTCAAATTTTTCTCGGGCTCTGTGATGGTCATTTGACCGTCAAATGGTGTCTTTTTTTAGAAAATGAAATATTGTTGGAAAGGTGTTTCCGAGCGAGACACAATGATGCTAGTCTTGATTGTTGATTCGGCTGTTTGAGCTCTCAATTTTGGTGTCAAAGTAGAGGCTTCTTTTTCCTCCATCTCTACATCTAGTTACAGGTTTTCTTCTCATTTTTTGTGCTTTCTGTAGTTTTATTTTATTGTACAGGAGGATATAATTATACATTGTTGGGGGTGCATTTGATTTATGTACTTTAATTCAGAAATGACCCTTCTACTTCCATCTACTTCTTCTCTCAATGTCGGACCCCTCTGTGGCCCGGCTGACACCACACATTTATCACACCTGGAAAGGACACATGACCAAGCTACTCATGTCACATGGCTTATGGTCATGTCTAGATGAGCACCAACCTATTCTGCAACATCCTTTTGAGGTCCTTCAGCACAGAAAAAAAATGGATGAAGCCATGGGTTTGATTGCACTGCACATTTCAGATAGCCTCCTATTTCATTTGGATGGTTTGATCACTCCTCGTGCATATTGGGGAAAGTTTGCAGATCTGTTTAGCACAGTGAATGCATTCAGGACACTTTAGCTTGATGCAGAGTTGACATCCTTGTCTCTTCATAGTTTTTCCACCATTGAGGACTTCTTGATGAAGTTCAATGCTCTTCGCTCACTTTTACAGGAATGCGGGAAGACAAAATCAGATGATGAGTGTATCTTTCTAATACTCTCAAAGCTTTGTGGAGAGTTCTAGATTTTCTCCTCCACTTTCTATTCCACTATGGATGCCTTTGGTCCTAGGCACAATATGCCTTCATTTGCGGTCTTCTGTGATCGGTTGACTCGAGAGCAGTCAAAGATTCAACAGTTGCATGATACTTCAGGCTCTATGAGCCATGCCTTGGTTTCTCACCCATCTCCATGGAAACCACAGCATAAATAGGTATCATCATCCATAGAATCTTGGAAGGATTCTCCTTCCCAGCATTCCTCTGACCCACCTCCTTCACCTAAGGGGAAATCAAAGATAGATAAACCCAAGTGTACTTATTGCAATAATTTCAATCATGATGAGTCTCAGTGCTTTCAAAAGAAGGTAGATGGATATGCCCAACAGATTGTTTATTTGATAGCTCTTCTTCATAAGAGCAACATTGATATTCCTTCTTCCTCTTCTCGCTGGTCTTCTTCATCATCATCTCAGGCAGATGGGTTAGACAATGGAAAGGGTCATGCCTTATGTGCATTTGCTATAGCTCCCTCATCTTGGTGGTTGCTGGATTTTGGTGCTTCCCATTATATGGCATCTTCTTAGAGTTCCTTCTCAGCTTTTGCGGCCTCTCCTACCCCACACATCTTGATGGGGAATGATACTATTATGCCCGTGTGTGTTCAGGGTTCTATTGACATCGATGGTGTTGCATTCCATGATGTACTATGTGTTCCATCCTTGTCATCGAACCTTCTCTCCATTTATCATATTACTCATAGTGGGACAGATAAGATAGTTGAGTTCACTGTAGATTCTATACACATCTGAGATCGTGTGACTGGCTGCATTGTTGCTACAGGGATAATTGATCATGCCACCCACCTGTACTCCTTCTCCCATTTTGGTACACCATCTCCTGTGTCAGAGAATATCTCTCCTACTTCACGAGTGACTAGTGAGAAGAACTCGAGTCACCTAAACTTCTGTGTTGCTCCTAAGATTAGTGTTGTGGCTTCTCCACCTCCTCCTCTTGTTGTGCCTGCATTTGTTTAGCATGATTCTTCTTCAACTGTTCCTGTTATGGTCACTCCCTACATTGAGCCTTCCCCTCCAGTTGTTGAGGGTATATCTAAGGATATTCATCTCCTCTCAGCCAACAGATTTATCCCATCTATTGGCCCACCTTCATTGGGGATTCCATTCTAGGAGTCACATTCATTCTCCTTTGAGCACCAGCTCAGCCTTCCATTTTCACCACTCATTTAGGGGTTCCCTTGTTACTCTGTACCTTTGTTTCTTCCACATTGTTGTTCCATTGGTTCAATCATTCCTACAGGGGTTCCATCATTCTGGGGGGGCCTTGGTGTCTCATCCCTCTCTCATGGGGGGTTTGATTGTACTTATGGTTTTGAGAGAGTCTCTTGAGCCATTCTTTTCTGCATTTTCTTCTATCTCTTCTTGGAGTAGGGTTTTTCCCATGTGGTTTTCTCTATTTCTCCACTTTACAGAGATTTGGTTGTGCTTGGGTACCTAATCAGGCCTCGTTGCTGGGACCCATCTTTTCCTGCTTTCATAGTTGTGCTAGGTTAGCTTACCTCATAAGCTTTGCTTTACACTTATTAATTACATCACTTTGATTTAATTAATTAAGTTGTTTATTACTCTAGTTTACTTAAGCTATCTCTTAGGTGCATTATAATTAATATTTATATTAATTATTAATGTACAAACCTAGCTTTTCTAGTTTTAGGGTTTCGTTCACCTTTATAGGTTGAACTTTGTAGTTTGTTTTTCATTAATTCAGATTATAATTTTTCTCTCACTTTTTGAGCAGCTTCTGAGTTCTTCTCTTTCCCTCTTCCTGCTTCTCTTCTGTAATAGGTTCTTGCATGCATGTGTTCTTCGGGTTCTATGGATTTGTCTATCAAATCCTACACATTTGTCTTTTAAACATAAAGAATAATAGTTTCATTCTCTTCCATTGCTGATTAGGAAATTTGTTTGAACAACATTATAAATATCCAATAATAAATTTTCATTCTTGATTAATAACAGTGCATCTAGTTTTTCCCTACAAGAATACACTGTTTTGTTCAATTCTTGCATATGTATGCATATTTTTATTAAAGAAACATCCATAATGGAGCTACCTATTGCCTTCCATTTGATTACAAGAATGTATAGCATTGTTTTTCTATTTGCCTCTCCTTCAAACATGCTAGTATTCAAAGCAACATGAAGATAATAGAAAGGTTTACTTGATTTCTTTTTTAATGTCAACAGTATTTAAAATTCAAAATATCCTCTTTCCATTCTGATGACAATTCAATTAGACCTTCTGTATATGCATGCTACTTCATAACATCATTACTTTTATTCTCTTCTTTTCAATATGCACTGTCATTTAATTTTTTTGATATGCACATTCATTCCATTTAAACAACATTTCATCCAGTCTTTATAACAACATTGATAGAGTATAGTGTTACCTCATTACTTGATTTTGCAATTCTATTCTTTGTACTTGATTATCTATTTCAATCTGCAACATCCATCTTTTAGGGCATATTTTCATTGCATATTAGTTTCATTTCAAACAACATACTGTACTCTATATTTGTATCAATAGCATTTAAACATATAACAACATGTTTGCATTTTGTACCAACCTCTATGCACCACATCACCCTCTTCTGCATATTCTCATTTTCTGAACTCATGAACTCCTAGTATTTTTTCATAATGCATCTTGTGAGGTTTGGGAATAGGGTCATGACACTAAATTAATTTTTTATTTATCATCTACAACTAGTGAGTTGATAGATCATAATTCCTTATGCGTTTGATCCATCTATGCACATCTTTTTTGCACACACTCTATCAAATCATCATGTTAGGATAGTGAACATAATTAGCCAATCAATTTTTGTGTGCGAGTGCCATGTAAAATGTCATTCATGAATTAATTTTGGTTGATTGGTTGTGTTTATTATCTTATCAAGTTGATATCCTGAAAAGGTTTCTCTGCTACAGGAACTAAGTCCCATGGATTCTGATTTCTGGTTTTGCAAACAACAACTTTTGAATAATGTAGAATGATAACCATATACAGTATAATGTTTCATTGATTTACGTCCCTTTAATACTTTTATTCAATTGATGAAGATGTATATCTTGTTGTTGTATTGATATTATTGGTAAATTTATAGTTCTGAAAGATTGATTGTTATATATTGTTTTGGCTTCCATGAATTGCTTAGATCCAATTTGGATCTAACACCTTTCTATTTCCATGATGCAAGACAGGACCCTAGACCTAAAATGTAGGACTGGCATGAAGATTGGACAGAGGATAGAAATGAAGATTAGACAGAGGACGGACATGAAGATTGGACAGAGGATAGACAACCAGCTACCATATCACAGAGTTGGATTTTATAAGACAATGCATGGACCCCTACTCATTCTTCTATCATGTTTTGTTTTCTGTAATTACCTCTAAGTTTCAATATGAAAAGATTTAATATGGATGAAACATGTGCTTATTACATTCAGTTTGAATGCACAATGTAATGATCAATTATGAATTTGAAAATCTGAAATGTGATCAAAACTTAGAGTACAGTTTAATATGATAATATGAATGTAATGGAAATGTATTTAATTTTCATTTACTAAATAGAAATTTCAAAGAGGTGAATCTTCATGCAATTTTTTGTTGTTTATGATTGTCATATTGCATGTGTAAAAATAGGGTAACAACTATTATAGTACAAGGTCACATTCTCTCAACAATCATTATGATTCATTCAATATAATACTTCATTTACTTACACATTGTAGCATTACATTAAAAAGTAAGTGAATTATGGAAGAGTAGGAATGATTATGTGAATTTAAGCAGCCCCTTTGCCCTAATTTTAGGCATTCTTGACTATGGGGTTTGTCTTTGAGACCACTTCAAAATTTGGAGGCAATTTTTTTCAGAGAACCGAACGATCATCCCCAATGGGTAAAACATGAAGGGGTCTCTAGAATAGTCTCACAAGATGATTTTGTAGCGACAAGCTCTAGGAGCTTCACAATGGTAAAAGATCTGAATGGTCAATTATTTTTCTTCGATAGAATGAGGTATGCTAGTCAAAATAAACCCTTTTCAAAGAGGAAACCGCTGAACAATATTGTTAGAGAGAGTCAGAATGATCAAACCCAAAAAAATCCCCCATTTAGAGTTTCCACTAAGGATTTGCCTCGAAACAATTCGATAACAGAGTATGAGTGGCTTCTGGCTTATAAACAGAATGCATAGAGACTCAAAAACCATAAATATAGGAAGACAAAATGAACCCTATACCCACAAGATTGTAATTTTGAGCTTCCCACCTTTAATCGATTCAGGCATCTTCAGATAGGGAATGACAGAAAATAAGAAAGATAGCATATATACTCCACCCCATAGATGAAACATAGTGAAACATAACTCTGAAAATATTCTCTCTGATAGGATTTACTCTTCGACACCCCAAAGTCCCAAAAAATTAATTAAACCTAATAATTTTATGAAGGATTTAATCATCAAAGTAAATTTTACTTTCATGAATGGTGTAAGGAATCATTGTGTAGCCTCAAGGATTTACGGGAAGTGGTATGGTCATGAGCTAGAAGAGAATAATATTAGGGTTTGGCTCCACGAATCCTTCAGAAAATAGGTAAGTATGACTTTTTAAAATAATAACTGCTTTTTTTTGGAGTGTAGAAATGTATCTATTAGGGATAAATTATTATCTGATGAACATATATACTATTTAGGGCATTCAATAAATTTTATTGAATGGAAACCAAATTTTAAATATAGTATTTTTGACAGCATCTCTACTCCTATTTGGGTAAAAATTGTAAATATGCCAGTAGAACTTATGCATAGTAAGATTATTTTACAAATTGGAGGAAGCTTAGGAAGAATGGTAGTGTTAAAACTTAATTTACATAACTCGTCTGATGTTAAAATTTTGATATAGACAGGGGATAAGATTTCCTTTCCCTGTAACATCAAATTCGAAGCAAACCAAATTACATATAAGATTAATTTAGAAAAATACAATGGTGGAAGAAGGGATCTAGTGTATGGGAGACTCAAACCATGGAGGGGAGAGGATTGATTGTAACTTTTTTTGTGAAGAGCAATACAGTCTGCAATTTTGTGTTTTTAGAAGTCCCAAGAATTTCCTTGTGAAAGTCATACATTATGGATTGAAAGCTTTGAAGTAATGGTTGTTTTGTGTTCTTAGGAGTGTTTGGAATGTTTCTCATTGAGTGACCATGTTTCTTTGAGGAAGTTTAAGGTCTAGTTTAAATTGTTTTGTGTTTTAGGTAGTCCACTGGTCCTGTCCTGACCAGTCAGTCTAAATATGGCTCCCCCATGAAATCTAACCATGGGAAACCTCCAAGGATAGATGGAAATGTTAGGGGAGTTAGTAGTGTACATATTTGTAGAGTTAGGAGTCAAGGAAAGACAAGTAGCTATATTTAAGAAAAAGCCCTAGGAAAGCATGCACTGTTTGGTTAGTGGTTTGGTGGAGTAACAGTGAGTTTCCATGAGCAGGGGAAGATAGATATGTATGGTCTAAGTACATGATAAGTTAGGGTTTTGTGTTACCTTGACATACTAAGTTTTTCAAGTTCATACCAATCAGTGGAGACAAGTTTTGGACAAGTTTAGCATAGTGTTGTAGACTGTCCTAGTTTTAGGCCTATTAGCCCTATAAGACCTAGTTTGTAGGAACCCTATGTATGGAGGGATAATGAACTTAAAACCCTGAAAATGTCTTGTAAGGTGATAAAGGGTATCTGAATATTGTCTTAGATTTTCATTTTATTTTGGAAAGCTCAAAGTTAATTGGGAAAAGCACCCTGGATAGGGCTACAAGGAATTAGGCCTCCTTTAGCCAAAAGTGTGAACTCGATTGCAAAGAGTGAAGAGATCCCTCAAGATGGATTCCAAACTAATAAAATGTGATGTCTACATGTTGATGGACACCCATGTAAATGGATTAAGAATGTTAGAGTGAAAATTGACATTTAGACTCTTCTAAGTGTGAGTAGGATAAGTGGAGAAGTGACGTAGTCATAGGGTGTTAGTCTTTCAAAGGGTGAAGCACAAGTGGAGACTCTTAGAGAAGAGTAGGATTAGGAATTAGTTAATGATCTAAGCCTAATAAGGACCTAGAGGAGATTAGGATCCTTGAAGAAGATAGAGAAGATCTCCTTAGTGGATTGTGCAAGCAAACCCGTTGGAACACTCACATCACCATGGAATGGGTCATTGGGGACGCAAATTATGATTACAACTTTACAATGCGCACTAATGGTGACATTGTCAAAGTTTTCATATCTTTCATGTTGAGAGAAGGGTATACAAAGGCAAAAACTATAAAACTGGGTAGGAAAGTGTTCATTAGTAAAATTATGGGGGGTTTGGAGAAAGTAGTTAGCATTATAAATTTTAGTCAAATGGTTCCATATCTAGAAGATTACATGAATGTGGCTATAGGGCTTTTCGAACATGATGGCAGAGTTAAACGTAGGCCATGCCTAATGTTTAAAGATATTGAAATCTTTGATAATAACTGTGAACATGTGAAGAGAAATATCCACTTTCTAATAACATGGAAACATGTAAGGAAGGTAAGGGAGCCCAAATGGCTTACACAGTAATTTGAGGTAAAGGGATTTAGTATTCTTCCTACCGGTGAGCAACTCGATATGAAGAAGATGCAGAGAAACCCACCAATCTTTGTCAAAAAAGGATGGCTGAGTAGAACCCCGATAGCCAAAGATGATCAAAGGCATGAGGGAACAGACGATGAAATAATGATCATCAAACAAAAGGAGAGAGACATCAAGAACAATATATGAAGGTTTTTTTCTTTTAAAAGAAGGATATAAAACTGATATACGCCTAGATATGCTCCTTTTAATTTCAATAGTGATGGATAGATAGCATAAGTTGAAGACTTTTATTGTGATTAGAAGTACAGTAGATAAAGATACTATGAAAGTTATAAAATAATGTCAATACAAACATTATTTTCTAAGAATCTCTTTACCAGATTTCAGCAGCAGGAAGAACATTTTTCTAGTTAGATATAGATACACACACACACACACACACAGATATTTAAATATCTATATGTATAGATATATATGTAAGATTCCATGCAGAAATATTGTATCAGCATCAAACCGAAGGTCTGAAGCTTCAGAAATAACAAATAAGGTTTAAGTAACACATAGGAAATAGGTGATTGCTAATATACTGAAATAAGTGATTGATAAGTACAATAACATAGATTATGATAGAACTGATTGAAGATTCATACACTTTATAGATGAACAGTAAGATGTATAGGTATGGAAAGTTAATGTGAATTATTTTGTCATAATATCTTCAGGAACATTACATAATGGAATCTCCTTCATATTATAACTAGGTGTTAGTAAGAGCTATATATATATATATATACACAGAGAGAGAGAGAGAGATGTGTATACTCATAAACATATATATTAATGCAAATTCATGTATATATTGGATTAGATATATAAATATATACACATGGCTATATATATCTAATAACATATCTGAATATACTCATAAACATATATACTCATATATATATA
>MU227431.1:2245966-2261870 GCA_018584345.1 Thuja plicata | reverse complement strand
GTAGGAACAGGTATGGATAAAGAACCTGAGTATAAGGTTATCCAAAAACATGGATTGGAAAATACCTGATTCAAAGGACAATGGTACATTAATCACTAAAAATGGAGATACCACATATCAAAAGTATCAAATAGTACAATGCGTGCAATATATCAAATGGAAATTGTAGAATGTACCTTAAATAGAATGTATATGTATATGCTCACAATCAAAATGGATAGTCCCATTTTGTTGTAAATGAGGAATGCCCTCATAAGTTTATGTAAATACTGATCTGGACCTTGGTCCTGGGCTAGACTGGAGGTTTTCTTCTCCATTCTTTCTTGCCAGTGCCCGAAGCGAATGGAGGTTTGTAATTTTAATTTATATTAATAAAATTTTGGCTACGGGCTTTTACCGATAAAAAAAAATACTTCATTTAGTTACAAAAATATATAAAAATAGTTTCGTTTGAAATAGTTACAAACTTACATAAAATAATATTCTACCTAATTTTATTTTTTAATTATTTAAAATAAATATTTATTGATATTCAATTTTTAGATATCAAAATAGTATAATTTCTTTTAGTTTAAACAAAACCATACACTACAATAATATATCTTCCCTTATACAGTAAATTATTATCCTAAAAGTTTAAAAAAATCTATTGAACATATTAGATACATAATACACTTACATTAGTCTATTATGGTCAGTGGGTAGATGAGGAAATGAGAAGATAAAGAAGTATCCTCTAAGGGTCCCTTTTAGATAATCCCTTTTAGGAGGTAGTCCCTAAGGGAACTTCTCAATTTAGCCTTCCTTCTCCAACACTTTTGTGAATGCCACATTCTCTAAGAGAACTAGAGATTTGTTTCTTATCATTCCCTGCAACTCATTCAATTAATTTTTAAGTGTGGTGATGAAATATTGAATGGTGACAACCATTATATAGAATTATGAATAATGGCATATGTCTTCTTAGTTCCTAATCTACTCATTTTATTGACTTGATCGAATATAATATGACCAATGCTCTTAATAGTCCCTTAGAAGTGCCTCAAAGTAAGGACAAGGAAGTACAATATTTGGAATGTACTCTCTTACTTGTTTCTTTGATTTGAATGGCTCCCAATTCATAAAGTGTGTAACTTCTTCATCACACATCCATTCAAATAAAATAATGATACAAATAATTTTAGTGATTTTTCAAGATTTTAGTGATTTCATGACATTTTACTAATCTTATTACATGTTATCAAAGTAAATTAGAAAGTTTTGATATTTAGTCACTTTTTGATATTTTAGTGATTTCTTGATATTTAAACAATTTCGTTAATTTTTCTTGACATAAATTAGTATGTTATGAGATTTTAGTAGTTTCTTGAGATATTCTCAAGTTGCAAGTAATTAGTTTAGAAAGTTGATAATTAAAAAATAGTAAGTTTGTATTAAGGTAGATTTTGAAGGGAATTCTAGAGGAGATATAAGGTTTGTTATTTTCAATTATGAGGAGGTTGGAGAATAGAATAATAATAATAAAAGACATTAATCTTATTTCTTAAATTCTCTTGTAGTTTCTTTTATTCATTTTTATTTTCTAAA
Source organism: Thuja plicata (assembly GCA_018584345.1). NCBI lineage: Eukaryota > Viridiplantae > Streptophyta > Pinopsida > Cupressales > Cupressaceae > Thuja > Thuja plicata. The sequence goes on along the minus strand of MU227431.1, from coordinate 2,260,283 downwards.
TTTTAATGATAAATTGGATGTAGTGAATTTGTTTGCATCATTTGGTATAATAGTAGGAAAATGAGTGGGAAAGGTAGAGCCTAAGGAGACCTTGCCTAAATCCAAAGAGATATGAAAAATATACAATGATATGTATCTGATTGTGGATGCATCATAAAAAATCAAGGAATAAGGGGAAATAATTCACCTGATTAAATAGTAAGAAAAGGTGAAGATAAACATACATATTATGAAGAGGGATAATAGGTAAAGCATCTGAGATTTTAAGAGAGAATACTCAGAGCATGATAATGAAGAAATTAAAATTATGGAATCAAAATTGAAGTTACTAATTATGTAGGTAGTCTCAAACTAGAGGAGATGGTAGATTGGTTGAACAATATGGAGAAGGTTTTGGAGTGAAAGTCTATGACATAAGAAAAGAGTTAAAACTTTTATGCACCAAGTTAGAGGGTCATGCAATGATTTGGTGGGATTATTTACAAATAGAATAGAAAGAAATAGGTAAGGATAAAATGTTGAGAGAGAATGTTTTCATTGATTATGCACAAATCTCATTTCGTAGATTTTAAAATTTGAAAGAAAATTTATCTACTATTTTTGAATATACAAATGAGTTTTATAAATTAACCATTCATGTAAAGCACCAAGAAATTGATGAGTACATGGTTGCAAGGTATGTGAATAGTCTAGAAATTTCTATCCAAGATGAATTGAGCATCGATAGTGTTAACATTATTAAAGAAGAAATTTGGAGGAATAAGATGAGAGAGAATTTCTCCATGGATTATGCACAAATATTATTTTGTAAAATTTAGAATTTGATCAAAATCTATCTACTATTGTAGATTATACAAATGAGTTTTATAAATTATCCATTCATGTAAAGCACCAAGAAACTGATGAGAAAATGGTTGCAGGGTATGTAAATTGTCTAAAATTTAATATCCAAGATGAATTGAGAATGCATAGTGTTAACAATATTGAAGAAGCATACTGATTAGATATAAATATGGAAGAAAGGAATAGTAGATAATATTTACGAAGTAATATGGGTGAAAAAATAGGTATAAAATCTCCATTGCAAGGTAATTTCAATTATGGTAGGGAAGAATCATCTCAAGGGGTAGTTAAATTAGATGATACTTAAAAATAATTTCAAAGTCAACAAATAGGAATAGGGTTTTAGAGAGTTAGCGTATATGGTGGAGGTGTAAGATTGGAAAACCCACAAAGAAAATTAATTTTATTCATTGTGGTGAAGATGGTCATAGAGAATTTGAATGTCCAAATTATCACATGCTAGGAAAGATATAAGATGAAAAACCAATGATTAACTTGGTTCAAACCATGGATGAGGAAGAGGGTAGATCTTGAGGTTCCACTAAATATGGGTGAGAGCCTCCTTATCAGAAGGAAAATGGTGATTCTAAAATAAGAGAAAGTTACAAACAATAGATGTTATGATTTTCATATGTGAACTAATCCCTTTCAAACAAGATATACCTCAAGAGGAAAGGTTTGTCAAGTTATTATAGATGGTAGTAGTTGTGAAAATATTGTTGCTAGAAAAATTTTATATAAATTGAAATTCACTTGTGAAAAATATCCACATCCTTATCATAATGCATGGCTTAAAAAGTGAAATGATATCCTATCAATGATAAGATATACCCAGGTTACTCACAGATATACCAATGATGGCTTGAAAGAGTAATGAAGATACTCCCAAGGTTCTTAGTGGTCATGGTATAACTACACGGAGACTCAATTGAAGATATATGTGAATGTCAACAAGGAGGTCTTTACTGGTTCATTTTGAATGAAGCTAGAACAAAATATCTTTAAACACTTTTATATTTATGATTTCCCAAATGGATGTAATTCTATTCGTGCAATATAAATTGAAATGTAAGATGAATTCTACACTTAGCCAAAATTCCAAAAAAAATAACAAAAGAATGAGAGTAACGAGAAAGTAAATTGTTTTTTACTAAAAACTAATTCCTAATGGACATCAACCATCAATGATTCAAATCAAATATCAAATGTAAGAGATGATAAAATAAATTCTCAAAACATGTATTAGAATAACTCACAACTCATATCCTGTAGAAGCAATCACCAATAGAATTTAGTAAGATAGAAGATTTCTCAAAACTCATCAGATCATGAAGCCATTCATGTATGCGCACACGTGAGATAAATTTATCCTTAATAAAAAATATAAATATATTCTCCTAACATCCTTCACTGTGAGTAGATTCAATAATAATCAATACCAATCTAACAATTAATAGGAACAATCACAAAAAAATAGAGTTGGTTCTTGAATTCTGAAAAACAAATTCACAAAAATCAAATAGATGGTGGCCAAAATATACCATGAATGAAACATAAATTACATTAAGTTTCAATTTCCAAAGATCCCACCTCTATTACAAAACCCAGATGTGTTTATATAGTTTTTACAATGCAAAAGTGTGAAACCCGTAATTTGGATTTGTGGGTGTTCATTTTGGGCGTAATAAAACTATTACCCTACTTTGACTGATTAAAAATACTCCTAATTGTTATTACATCATTCCAACTTTAAATCCCAACTATTAAAATGCATAAAAGATGGATTTTCAAAAAAAATGTGCCCTAAAAATCTCGAATGAACTGAAGTTTAATTGTTGTTTTGCAAAAAATGTCTCTAATGAGATTTCTTGGTGATTTTGATGCATAAAAATGCATGAATGAACTGTTGTAGATACATAATGACCATGATAAATATTTTAATTACAAAAGCAAACACCCAACTAAAGATTGAAATTTCATATTTTGATTTTTATGTAAAAAAATGATTTTCCTTTCTTTCTCTTCTCGGGTTGCGACTAAGAATTTGAATGAATGAAAGAAATTTGGAAGGTGGATTCTAACCTAATAAATTCTACTAAGGACATTCTTCAAAATTATGTCATCGCAACAAAACCCTTATCAACATCTTTATTGAAGACCAAAAAAAAACTATACTATGAAAGTAAGATTGAACATATAAATAAAAGAAAGAAAACTAAAAATCAAAAGACTAAAAAAACCAAGGAATAGAAAAAAAGAAAGACCAAGGAAACAAGGAAAAAAAATAAAAATACCGACACCAAAAAGGAAAACCCCATCATAAAATTTCCCTTTAGATTTTTGCTGGTTTTGGGGTACAAAGACCCCCGATTCCATGAAACTTTTAACTCCAAACTCTGAGATTTGAACCTGTGAAATCAAAACTTGAACACCTTTGAACTCCAAAGCTATAGAAAAACTTTGTAACTCCAAACTCTAAAACTCTAAACTCTAAACTCTAAACTTTGAACTCCGCTCCCCCAAAATTTGAACCTCCAAACTCTGATATTCCAAACTCCTAACAATGAACCTATGAACTTTGAGCCTTAAACTTCCAAACTCCAAACCTCATAACCTTTGAACCTCTAACTTCCCAACTTCAAACCTCTGAACTCTGAATCTCTAAAATTTGAAACTCCAAACTCTAAAAAAATTTATCTTTGAACCTCTAAAACTCGAACATCCAAACTCCAATCTTCTAAGCTCCAAATGTCCAAATTTTGAACCTTCAAACCTCAAAATTCTTAACTTCGAGCCTCTGAACTTTGAAACTCTGAACATTTAAACTCTAAAACTCTGGTATTAGATTTCTAGACCTGACCTAAACATTAAGACACCAAAATAAGAAAGTAAAAAAATAAAAAAACATAAAGGAGTGAAAGAGAGCGGGAAAACCAAAAGACCCTAAACCCTACAACTTGATTTTTCAGTCTATAGGGAGCGTAAATATGTCATACTCTCACTTACCTAGCACTAGACTAACTAGGATCAAGGAAACAAAACAAAAGTGAAAAAAAAAAGGGGGATCCCCATTAGGCCAAGTGGCTAAAATAGGGTGTGAGTTGTGAAAGCACAACAAATAGCCCTAAAAAATGAGAAATGACCAAGCCATTTATTCATCAACAAACAACCTTCAAAATAACCTTGCACCCAAAAATAACACCTAGCCACTAAAGAAACAAAACACCATTTCACAAGTTTCATGATAAATATCTTTGCATAAGCTTTCTTGTGTGTGCTCAAGTGTATTGATTCCAATTAAAAATTTCTATGAGGACCTCCCAGAACGACATAAGTCAGAGACAAAATTTTACAATATTGACCAAGATTTCCTAGAGATTTCTCTACTGTCAGTTAGGCACCATAGCCTCAAAAAATTTCTCTATATTTCCTTTTCTAGCCTTGCGCTAAGCTAGTCAAGCATCCATAGCCTTGATAGAGGTTTCTAAAACAATTATTTTATTCTAACTAAGCACTTTGAGTAGATTTATTGAAGCTATAGGATCATTTTAGTAACTTTTTTCATCTTTCTATGTTTCTTCTCTTTTTTTTTTAATATCGAGGATCACTTAGTAACCCTTTTTCCTTCATTTTTCTACAGCTCTTATTTTATAATTTAGGATCACTTAGTAACCCCTTTTTTCTTTCTCTCTTTTTTTTTAAGCATAGTCAGAATGTAGGGTTCTAAAATCATGTTATCATCCCATCCAACATCCCTATAATGGATCTAACCTACACCAAACAAAGAGGCCACTCATTTTAGGCCTCATTTTAAATGTGTGTATATTGCAATGTTGGGTTGCTAGTATTGAAAATCATCAAGACATTATAGTGAATTTTTTTACCAATTTCATCTCCAAAGTATAGCCTTTAGGAAGAGTGCATTCTCCTGAAGTTATGAATAAGAAATACCCATGCCTTCTATTGAGAACTAATTGGGATGCACCACTATCTAGAAACAACCCCAAAAAAACTTACTCACCCCAAGACTAACAAACAAAAAGATAAAAAAATACTTAAGCAACAAAGAACAAAGGAAAATACACTGAAAAAACTAGAAACAAGAAAAAAAACTAGCCACTAAAACACAAAGGAAAACTAACTTAGAACAAAAATAATATGAGTTTCTGATTAATTGATTTTTATTTACATGAAGTAGAAATAACCCACTCCATATAGTTCTAAGGAATGAAAACTCATCTTTGTACTCAGAAATATAAAAGTTGGGCAAGCTTTGTTCAAATTCTAGGTATAGATCATACAAAATTAGAAGTTGCGGCCACTCTCCATGATCACGATTAATCCAAAAAAATATTTTAGTACCCTTAGGATTGTATTCAAGTTGGAATTATTAAATTAAAAGGGACAATGGAAAGATACAACCTGATCTAGTGAGTTCCCAACAATGAGTGTATGCTCACACAACATTATTTCTTCATCTGTAGGTCTTAATTCATGGTACACCACTCCATCTTCCTCAAGTACATGCAGACAATAAGAAAACACATGTATTAATGATGTACTATACCCATCATTATGACAAGGTTAAAACGGTACAACATTAAGATTATGATCTGTGTTATAATCATCATTAGTCCTAAATAATTAATCATTATATTTAACATCATCATAACTAATAATTTCACTCATAAACATGTCTTTTAAATTATAGGAATTATTAACATCATCAATAAAATCATAACATTCCTCAAACCTCAAATAAACATGCTCAAAATTTCCCTTACCTTTTAAAATCAACCAAGCTAGCATGAAGTTAGGACAATTTACTTTTGGATGTAGACCAAATGGATGAAATCTACATGAATCAGATATGGAAAGGTCTAAAATATGGATGAAATAGCCATTAATTTACATTTATTTACACAAATAGGATACAACATCAAGCAGTTTGTCTAACTAATCCATTGGTAGAGAAAAAAAGTCTTCTTGTTTATTGATTAGCAAGACTCAAGAATTGTCTTCCTCATGACATGATTTATCGTCTTCATCACATTGTTGAAAATTACCATCAAGGTTATGAGACTCAAGTGTGACATAATCATCAACAAGGTTAGAATTTCATTAAAACACGGTAAAAAAATATATGTTCTATATGATTCATTTGAATACATTATTAGATAAAAAATAAGAGAATCATAAAAATACTTTCTAGTTTCAATTTGTTGGTCATGTTTAAGTAGTGTAGACACTAAAATAGTGTTTTTATCATCTTATAGAACCTCTTATATCACCTCCATTTGATTTTTATTATTATTAACAATCAAAAAAGGAGGGGTATCATCACTCGTGATTTTATGAGAATAGACTTCTTCATTTTCACTTGATGAAAATATCTATAAATATATTTATAATTTCACTATCTTCATCATTTGAATTGTCCCACCATAGTTCTCTCATATTTTGATGACTTGATATTCATCATCAGTAAAACACATCTTGTCCAAAGTCTCATGGATTTGATCATGTTCATCTTCTTCCTGTATCGATTAACTATGCCCAAGGTCCTCTATAGGAATTAATACATCTTCAATAGGCACCTTCCCTTTGAAATATAAGTCTATCTTTCCAAGAAAAATATGACAATATATTTCACTGTATTGATTTTTGAAGTGTATCGTAAATCCCCCCATCCATACAAAATACAATAATGACATAGGAATACCAAATTCTTGCATCCTCTCGTTCAGTCTACTTTGTTGAAGTGGAATATCCACCCTACATAGATTATGAGTAGTTGTAGATTCATCATGTGAACCTTTCTCAACCTCAAAAGATCCATCAAAATTTCCTTGTGAAGATGTCAAGGATTCCTCACGTGTTGATCGTTCATGACAATAATTTTGGGGCAATATTGAATATGTCTCATTCTCTTGGATTTGACAATAATTTCTTGATACATCATGACAAATTTTTGTGGAAATATAATCTCGTAACCTGAATTCTTGATCTCAATCAGCTTTTTACCCATTCCATCTTCATTTTTTCACACCTTATCATGATCATATGACTGACTATAAAGACTTCCATATGGAATATCATCATGATTTGATGTGCTGAGCATTGGAGTACAAATAGAATAGGACAATACAGTCAATGAGGCAGCATTGGGAGGTAAAATACTTGTGTCCAAGGTTGTAGCATGGGAATTTTGTCTCCAAATCTGATCTTGAAAGGGATTTATTTTGTTATTTCTATTTTTTGATTTCATAATTTCAAGATCAGGCATGTTTTAATTAATTTATAGCACAATGATTGTAACTGATTTTATGTGCTGATCAGATTGACATAGAGTCACAATGTTTGGAAACATTCAATCAATTGTATATTAAAACTTCCATCTTGATTATTCATTCCATTTGTAATGTCACATACATATTGTGCCAAGAAAAGTGCCTTGTTAAAATATTATCTTAAGACTAGCTAATTATCCAGATAAAGGCACAAATGAGACACCCATTAATGAGGCACAAGATAAATAATTAGTTAAATGAGACACCCAAACACCATAAATAAATAAATTTTAACATGAAATCATGCACCATCCTTTTTGAATCTTGAACCATTTGATATATACATGAGAATAAATCGATGATTAAATTGCGTAATAGACTCTTGAGGTGTTCTTGTCCTATTATAAAAATAAAACAATGAACCTTTTGAACTCACATTGGGATTAAATTGAATTAAGAATAAATTTTCTAATTCAACCCATAAGAAAATAGAATTGTATGCAAGTATCACATACAATTCAAGTGCTACACCTTGAATTTTTTTGACAAATAGAATGCAAACAACATCTTCATGTTCAATTTTAAGAAAAACCATTAGATCCTTGCAAATCATTCCATGATTCATAGTAGTTTGTCCATTATTGGAGAAGAAAAAGGGAAGCCTATTGCGCGCATGTAAAGAAATCTCATGGAGACCTCCTGGTATACATAAAGGACTACCAATTGAAGCTACATCTCCCCAAGGTCTAACTTATTCAAGTGTGTATTTAAAAAAGTCTCATGAAAACTTATGGTTCGACCCTCCTTCTAGCACCACTTTTGTTGAGTGTGGTGTTTACACAATGTAATAGTTAAGAATGAGTTATACAAATTCCCCTCTTGAAAGAGTAACGAGGTTATTCTTAAGGCTCTTAGTGGTCATTGTAAAATCACATGGAGACTCAATTGAAGAGAAATGTGAATGTTGACATGGAGGCCTTTGCTAGTTTGTTTTAAATAAAGTTGGAACAAAATATCTTTAAACATTTTTTTTTTGTTTTTAAAATATTCCAAATGCATGCAATTCTATTCATGCAATCTAAATTGAAATCTAAGATGAATTCTACACTTAGCCAAATTTTAAAAACAAATATCAAAAGAATGAGAGTAACAAGATATTTCAATCAAATTACTAAAAATAAATTCCAAATGGAGATCAACCATGAATAATTCAACACATGTATTAAATGTCAGAGATGATAAAAAAAAAATGCTTCTAAATAAATCACAACTCATATCCTATAGATGCAATCACCAATAGAATTTACTAAGATAGAAGATTTCTCAAAAAAAATTAGGTCACGATGCCATTCATGTATGCGCACATGTGAGACAAATTTATCCTCAAGAAAAATAGAAATATCTTCTCCCAAAATTCATCAACATGAGTATATTTAATAATATTCAATACCAATCTAACAATCTGAAGGAACAATAAAAAAGAAACATAATTGTTTATTGAATTCTAAAAATAATTTCCCAAAAATCACATAGATTGCAGCCAAAAGATACCTCTAATGCAAAACCAATTTTATTAATTTTGTATTTCCAAAGATCCTAGTGTAGGAGCACCTAAGGATAGGAACATTTCTAGGGTAGAAGGTATTTTTGGTTTGTAAGGTGTTTTTTTCTACCATTCTTGTAATGACTAAGGTCAGCCGGTGAACAAACACCATAGTTGCTTAGATAGTTGTTTCCTAGTAAGGATGTGTATTGAGGTATCTTATAAACCTCTGGAAATGCAAAAAGGCTCTAGAAAATAGAGATCGATGCTTTCCAATTAAGTTATACTAGTCATTAGTGATGTCTGTCGGTTTTTGTTTGTTAGCATGCTCGTGGGTTTCTATTCGTCAGTGATGCTTGTTGGTTTATGTTTGTCGGTGATGCTTGTCAGTTTCTGTTTGTCGGTGATGCTTCTTTGTGATGACCATTGGCAACTATGTTTGTTGTCAGGTTTGTGATCTAACACTCGGGGTTGGAAACTGATAATGTTTTCATTGTTAAGAAAAGTCAACACTGACGCTCGGCAATGTCGGTTAACAACCCAGGAAATGCAGGATGTGACGTTTGTGACTAGCAGGGTCATTTACAACGACTCTCTACATGTAATTTTTTCTTGAAATGATTAGGGACACCTGTTCCTATTCTGGAAGGGCCATTTATTGCTCAATATTTCTGCCTATGCAGTGTGGTTGAAATTGTCCATGAGCATCAGATATTTTAGAGATTTTTTTATGCATATATTTATAGCTAAAAAGATTGTGTAGTTAAGATATATACAAAAAAGAGAAGACATCATCCTATAATATATTATTTCTTGTGAATAAAAAGAACATATTTAATGGATTCCATGAGCAATGAGTATTGTGTGTTCTTCAGGTTGAACCCGTCGATTTAGCTTGGAAGAGGAACCCATTCCAATAGGTTCCATAGCATAAAATAGTAGCTTTATGATGTAAGCCTAGTCTAGGGCACTTGAGATAAAGATCTTAGTGACTTCCTAAAGCTAGGGTGAAACAATACTCTATAAGGTCTATGCAAGAGACCTTAGAGCACAGTCAAGTTGACTGTCAGTAACAACTAGACCTGGGCATTACATCAAACTGGTATCAGAGCTAAAGGTTGAGAATTGGGCTTGTATTGTTTGTGTGTGATTTTTAGAAAATTCTATAAGTTCATCCAATATGGTGACCAATGCAGAGCTAGCAAGAAATGTGGATGAGCAAAGAGAGGAGAACAAACTCCATAAGGAGCAGTTAGCTGAAATGGCGTATAAAATGGAAGAAGTGCAACTTCAAACTATAGCCGTCAGTGAACTGATGAGGGAAGCTGATGAGAAGGGTAAACAAGTGGCTGAGGAGGACATGATCCAAGATCCAGACCCTGTAATTCAAGAAGAACCATTCTTGAAAGCATTAAAGGTAATGAGTGGTAAGTCCTTAGAAGCAGTGCCTCTATTTAGTGGCAAGAACCCCATAACTAGTTGGAAAGGTATGGTGGCAAAGATGAAAGAAACTTACCCTCCTGATGATTATGAAGTCCAACTGCATAAGAAAAGGTAGAATCTAAGGTAGAAAGACTTAGAGGTCAGTGCCTATATAGATGAATTCCAAAAGCTGTGCTTAAGGTCCCATGTGATGGAAGAAGAAAGCTTAAAAGTGGCAAGATATCAGAATGGCCTTAAATGGAGCATTCAAGAAGAAATTAGTCTCTTAAGCCCCAAGATTATCCACCAATGCTATCAATTAGCCCTTAAAGTGGAAGAGAAGTTCAAAAAGAAATAGGACTCAAACAGTAGAGGTAGAGGAAGAGACAACAGAGGTCGTAGAGGGGGATATGGAGGAATAAGTCCTAAAGCTAAGAGTCAGAGTGAGAATGACCTCACAGAGAATCAGGGAGAAACCAGTAACACTAGAGGTGGTTACAATAGAGGGAGAGGCTGAAATAAAATTTCAAGAGGAAGGGGTGATGGCCAAGGAAAAGGATGTTATTTCTCTTCTATGAAGTTCTATAATTGTCAGCAACTTGGGCATCTTGCATATCGGTGTCATGCAAAGAGCTCTACTTCCCATGGAGGAGAGAAAAGAGATAACTATGTGTAAGAAGAGTCTTCTAGCAGCAACACTACAGATGTCTCCATAGGATCAGAGATGGGAGAGAATTTGATGGTTCGAAGAACACTCCTAAAAGAGCCCATCAAGGAAGAGCCAAGCCAAAGAAGATCTTTGTTTTGAGTCAATTGCAAAATAATCGCTAAGGTCTGTAAATTTATCATAGATTCAGGATCTATTGATAATATTGTTTCTTTATAAGCTATTGAGAAGTTAAAATTGACAAGGATTCCTCACACTAATCCTTACAAAGTTACTTGGTTGAATAGAGATCAACATGTAATAGTCAATGAAAAAGCTTGGATATAATTGTCCATATGGAGTTATAAGGATAGAATTTTGTGTGATATCCTACCCATGGATGCGTGTCATTTTCTATTAGGTAGACCTTGGCAGTATGACCAATGTGTAGTTAACAATGGAGCTGAGAATTCCTATTCCTTTAAGAAGAATGGAATGACTTTTAGGGTACAGTCAATCTTGGAAAGAAGGAAACAAAGAGAGGTCCCAACCTATTGGTGGTCGGTGAGAAGGAATTCCTAAAAGAATTAGAAGGAGATGGAGTTGGCTTTTCTTTGGTTATAAAACTAAAAGGTGAGAAGAGGAATGAAAGGGAAGAGTTTCCTTTAGAGATCCAAAGGTTGTTAACTCAATATCAGGCTATAGTCAGTGATGGTCAACCAGCTACCCTACCACCTGATAGATCTATTAGTCATCAAATTGACTTCATTCAAGGAGCCTCACCTCCAAATAAAGCTTCTTATAAGATGACTCCACAATAGAATGTGGAGATTTCTAACCAAATCCAGGAACTAATTGACCAAGGGTTGATTAGAGAGAGCATAAGTCTTTGTATTGTTCCCACAGTCTTATCGCCAAAGATAGATGGTACTTGGAGGTTGTGTACTGATTCCAGGGCCATAACCAAGATTACTATCTAGTATAGGTTCCCAATACTTAGGATAGAAGATTTGAAGGATTGTCTTGGTGGAGCTAGATATTACTCCAAGATAGATCTTAAGAGTGGATATCATCAGATAATAATTAAAGGGGAAGATGAGTGGAAGACTGCTTTGAAGACTACAGAAGGATTTTGTGAATGGCTAGTTATGCCTTTTGGGTTGTGTTGATAGGGCTTTGCTGACCGGGTCCGCCAACAGTCATAAGTTGTCACCGGGTTCCGGGGAAATCGACCAACTTCTCCTGCAAAGGTTGTCCTAGGGAAATTAATCCTTTGGGCCTTCAAGCACCTGGGTGTTGGGTCATGACGGTGTGAGGCTCGGTTGGGAGAGGTGACTATTTTTGAGGGGGATAGCTGGTTACTTTAACTTATTCCTCCAGAGATTCTGTTGGTTGTATTTCCTATTTTTTCTGCTTCGCCTTGTTCCTTGTCTTGCCCTCTGAAATCTTTCAGGTTCTCATGTCTAAACCTTGTTAAAACTGCTAAAACCCTAAAAAAACCCTAGTATCCAAGTGTTAAATGATGCATTTGAAACCCTTGACATGTCTTATGTTTCATCGTTAGCTTTTTCACTCACTTAAGATATGTGCTTTAAGTTAGGTCGCCTAATCGCGTTACCCAGAATGAATATGCCAAATGCTTTCCCGACTTTGCTTTTGCCTTGTGTCGTGTAGTCTCCTTATGAAACAAAATATTCCTTTAGCTTCGCAAGACTTAGCGATATCTTATTAGTCGGGTAGTCGCATGAACTTCATGTCATAAGCTTTATAGGAATGGGACCCACTGCTCAGTCGGGTGATTGTGAGAGAAGTCAAAAAGTCAAAACAATGTTATCAGACTTCGCGATTACTTCATGTCGCATGGTCGCTAGATCAGGCCATGGCAAACAATTAGGTTTTTCTTTAGTCGCGTGGTCTCGAGATCAAATGGCCTTTAAGAGATAGCACTCCCGATTCCGCGACTAACCGTTTCATGTTAGCGATTTCCTTTAGTCGGGATGTCGCCAGAATAGGGCGATGACTCAGCTTTCCAGTATGCATTGAGTGAACAAAAGAACAGATGACATCTGTCATAAGGTAAATGGTTGTCGGGAGGTTTCCAGAAGGAGGGAATGGATTAAGCGATAAAGAGACTAAGGTATTTTTGCCTTTAGTTGCAAGGTCTCCAGATGACTTAAGGGTATTTAGAAATGTTAAGCGATTACGCGCCGGACGTTGGATACAAAAATGAAGGGATCTGACAGTGGTCGCGATGTCTGGAGATAAAAGTGCCCCAGGGAAAAGGTTCTCCTGACTTGGTGATTAGGATATGTCACAAAGTCGCTATAAACAGAGAAAGGGTACTTTTTAATGATAAGGTCAAGTTAAATTCATCTCCCGACTGGGCGACTAAAGGGTTGTCGTGTGGTCTTGTAATGAAAAGTGAGCATCCAGCGACAAAGTGATAACTGTGGAGGTTAATGATAATGGCTAGTTGCCAAGTCTGGGAAAGAATGATGAGTTAAAGATAACCCCATGCGACTTTGATTTCAGTATTGTCGCCTGATCGCTAGATGACTTGAGTTAGCCAAGGTAAAGAAAGTACATTATCGCCATGTCTCATGATGAAACCATGGTTAAGGAAAAGGGCTTACGACAAAGAGACTTCATACAGTCGCGTAATCACCTGATTACGAGATCCAAAATGCGGCAGCAAGTGGATGACATGACAGAATGGATCTCTCGGCAACCAATCAGAGGATAGAATTTTGATTACTATGCACAAAAGGTAGCTGAGATGTATGACAGTGAACGAATCAGAGGATGCCATGTCAGCTATCTTAAACATTTTATGATTACGCTAAAGATCTATATTTGAAAATTTGATTTCCTGTCAGCTTCGCGCAACTACGGCTAGGTTTTTCAAAACTCGCAACATGGCAACTTAATGGCAGAACTGACATTTTCAAATTATGAGCTATGTACTCTGAATCAAAATGGCTATAAAAAGATGATTGTGCATTCATTCTTGTTCACCGTGCTTTCAATTTTTTCAGAGCCTGATTGATTGTTTTCAGTATAAAGTGATATTCAGAGCAGTTGCAGTGTATCCAAGGTGATAAGAAATTTCTAAAGTTGCATAGAATTGTGCTCAGGACAGATAGCTGATATTGAAGAATAGATTTGTTTCAATATCAATTCAAACAAAGAATTTCAAGCTGTCACAAAGATGAGTAGGGTTGTGAGCGTCGCTTCTACTAGTGGAGGCAGTGGAGAGGAGCAGAAAGGAAAGTCTAGCTTCCAAGATGAATTTCTTCAGCTTATTCCAGGTTCAACTTAGAATAGGAAGATTGATGCAGGTGTGTTTAAAGATGATTTCAAGGACATCAGAGATGCTACAACCACAAGCACAATAGGTTTCTCTCTTTTTTCATGCTTTTATAACAATTCTGATAAGCCTATCCCTATTTCAAACCCTTGGATATCTGGTCTGGGTAGGTTATTAGTGCCTGATGTGTTTCTAGATGTTGACCTATTTCTAGACCTGGCAAACCATTATGATGCCCTTACAAAGACCATCAAAAGAGATGATGG
>MU227431.1:2219161-2238478 GCA_018584345.1 Thuja plicata | reverse complement strand
AAATGAAGAAGGACCTTATCCAGTCCTTAGCAATTAGGCTTTTCTTGTCTCTGAATCAAAATTAGAAAGTACAAGGTTCAAATAGGCATTTCAAGCATTGTGGTTCATACAAGAAAAATCCCTAACAGATTCAGAACAGTAAGGGTTTCCCGGAGTACTCTACACTTAGCGAATAAAATGAAAAAGATCCTGCAGGGTTAGAAACATTTATCTAACTACAGTCATGCTAAAATATCTGGAACATCAACAATACTCTGAAAGACTACACTAAATACCGAATAAATACACAACCGTCAGTTAGCATTTTATCAGTAGTGGAAATAAAGAGGTCGTTAATCTACTTTACATATCAGAGTAAAATACATGCAGAACATTAAAACATGAAATACCATTAACTCAGAAGCAGGGATGCTAACAACATCATTGCCAAGAATCCTTCCTTTTTCATTAAAATTTAGTCCAGCAAGAACTGGTGTGTGATACAATAGTGGCTCCAGGGGAGCATCTGACTACCAAGAACAGAACAATGGAGCATTGAGGTCTACAACTAAAACTAGAAATCACTTTGCTATTTCTTATGGACAACAAAATCATCAATTTCGCCAACCCTTGGAAATGGGCCGATTTGCCTATTTATACAACTCTTTGCTAACCCTAACCCTATTTTACACATTCCATTAAAATACAATATCCGAGGGCTGGTACTACCTGCGCCACCCTACAAAAGACCTGGAGATGGAGTAGGTCTGTCATGTCAGAAGAAAAAGTCAAGAATATACATCAGAAGAATCGGCCTCGAGAAGAGAGCCAGAGAGGAGATAGAAAAAAGAAGGTCTTTCAAGGATCGAGGCTACATGCCTCATAAATGGGAAATGCGGTGCCCTGTCTCCAACGTGCTAGGTGTACCTTTGAACGGCACCTTGAGAAGATCACCCTGTCATAAATCAACTGCCGAGCCAATGCCTCTTAATATGTCGAACTACCTTCTGACAGTCTTATTAACCACTTCTGAAAGTGACCGGTCGGTCTCGGGGACCAGGACACAGATCACTTTAAAGAATACAAAATTTTTGGATCTGGGACTCCGAGATTCGGGAACTTATGCCCCCAAAGGAATACTTAATACTCAAGTTTCCCCGGTTCCCGGAGAATCACTTAATGCTGTTTATTATCATTGAAGGCCTGAAGGAGGCAGAAAATGCCATCTTCATCTATTTTTTTTAGGCTGACCCTTCTGTGTCTGGCCACATCAACTAGTTCACCTAGGTCTGGAACATTATTTCTAAACTCATCTACCATCCTTGCAGCATCATGGCCTTTAAGCACCATTTCGGTAAGTTTTGTCATTTGGGCCCCATCTATCCCCTCCGGGTATTGATACCGAGATGCCATCATTTCATCAAAACTCCCCAAAATTGACTCCTCGGGGGTATAAGTGTCTGTACAAAGGGGATCAACCCCGGAAGCTTTTATTATAAATGACTTGTACAAATTGGAAGAATACTTCATGGTATTTACTTTTTCCTGCAAGGACTCTACCAGTTGCTTGGTTACCTCCAATGTGAGGTCCAGTCTGGAGTGTTGAGCCCTTACGAAATCAAATGATTCCTCACCCAGAATTGCAGATTTAGAAACTATGTCTTCCCCCAGGGTGAGGAGCTCTTTGAGCTCTACCTTCCATGCCTGGTAATTCTCGGCGTCACTCTCCCATTGATCGATTAGTGCTTCTGCCTGGTGAATAACCTATCGGGCTGTATATAAATCGGGGAGAGTGGACGCTAGGAAACGTCGGGTGTTTCCTATCTGTAGAGCGACCCATTCGTCTGCTACTTGGGCCTTCTTTTTCATTACTCGCAGGGAGTCTATGTCGCTCTATGGTAATTCTTCTACTGTGGAAGTCTCTTGAGGAGCAACATTGAGGGGCCGGGCCAGCTCTGTAAGCAACCCCATAAGGTTTTCATTCTTCTCTTTTTCTGCCTTGACCCTCTGGGCCTCTTTTTCATATCGGGCCTCTACCGCCCATGCTGCCTCCTTTAGCAGGTCTACTTCGCCCTGCTTTCCTCTTTTTTCCAAAGATACCTCTATGATATTGTAATCTGTGGGGTCCGCAGTCGCTTCATCGGCGTCTTGGGGAGGCATTGCCACTACTGAAACTGTTTCTCCGCCCGGCCTAGTCTGAAGGGTATGAACTGTCTGGGCCTTCTTTGTTTTTGGAGGGGCTTGGGCCAAGGCCATCATTTCGGCCAGGGAGAGAGGGACTGTCGGAGTGGATTGAGCCTTTATTTTCCTTCTTTCTGCCAGCCATGAAGGTGGGAGAGGTGGCCTTCCTACCAAAGTTTGTTCTTCAGATTCCCTCCCGGTGTCCATTGGTGGCTGCTCCTTTTCAACATACATCTCCTCTGCTCCTCTCCCTACCAGAACCTCTTCTGTAGCAACATCTTCAATTTCTATCTCCTCAGCCTGGTCCCGGATGTCAATTGATGTGTCTAGACCCTAGTCGGCTTCTTCGGGGATCTCTTCTTCATGTTTCTCTTCCTTTTCTTCATCTGTTGGTAGTAGGGGAGGTATCGAGCCAAGATTCAGAGTTTGGGCCACTGTGATTACATGCCCAAAGGTTGCCCCCGGGAGTGGCCTTGGGAATGAGGTGGCTGGGGTTACGGTTGATCTTGAAGTTCCGGGTCTGGGTTCCCCAACGGAAGCCTTTTGTTCACTTGGCGGTTGTTGGTCCACTCCCAGACCTTGCGTTTCTAGGGCCCTAGAGATAACCTCTGGTTCTGGCCTCTTTTCTTCCATCTGCTGCTCTTCTTGTTCTGCAGCCTTTTGTTCTAGGTTTTCTGGATCCACAGCCTCTTGCTCTTTTTTCGGGACTTCCATCTCTGCTTGTATGTCCCCCCTTTGCAGATTTCTGAATTCATCAGCTACAAATAAGTCAAACTCCTCTTCCGGAGGGGGATTGGCTGGGATGTCTGCCTTTTCTTCTTCTTTCTCTGGTTCCAGGGAACTAGAAGAAAGGATTTCCACTTCTTTTGGGAGGGAAGCCCTTGGAGTTGGTTCTGCCTTCGGCTGTGCAATATGCTTTCTTTTCCTTCAAGTGATTAGAGATGGCCCCGCATGGACAATTGCTGTTTCCTCCATGGGATCCACCCCCATCGCCTTTATCATCAAGGCTGCCAGTGATGGGGAGGAAGGAGGATGAATTGGTCCGACCATTAGCGGGGGAGTGGCAAGCCTCATAATTAACTACTCCCTCATTTGCTGGGAGGCTGCCATAGATTGCTTAATTTTCTCTTGTATTGGGACTTCTTGCACTGAGGGGGTTATAGCTATTCCTTTTCCTTTGTCTGCACCTTGTGAAGAAGTCCCGGCCCCTGGGGTCAATCTTGGTACTGGCGGAGGAGTTGGCCCTTGTGCCAGCTGGGCTTCCTGGCGAGTACTTTCAGGGCAGGCTTTCTTGAAGTAGGTGTGGCTTTGCTCCACTACTTCCTGGATGAAGTCTTCAATTGTGGGCTCCTCCTGGGTGGCCCAATTTATTGTCGGTAGTGGCATTTTGTCAATCCCCTTTTCTTTGTACTGGGGGTCTGTGGTGGGGGCGGTGTCTGAGAAACCCGCCGGGAACCTCTAGAGCTTTAGTTCCTACATCATTCTGGCTATCATCCAGTCATAGTGCCTGCTCCAGACATCTACATCATCCTAGAAATCTGCCCAGAAGTCCTCCATGTGTATTTGGTGGGGCTCCGAAGCCCGGGGCAGTGCCGTTGCAATTCAGCCATGCGGATTAAAATTCCTCCGCGCCAGATAAAATTCCTACAAGTTGTAACATTTCAATTCATTATCTGCCTCCCTTGCGGCGGCAAAACTACAGGTGTAGTTCATACAGGAGATTGGGAATAAAATTTTTGGGACTTTCTTATGGGCCAAGAAGGTATGCAGCTCCAGCATTTGTCTGTAATACTCTAGCAACACGATCTTTTCCCCACAATGTTTGGGCAACAAGTAGGGTTTCCCGGAGAAGCCGACGACCCTAATGTATGTATGCTACTAGAATTGGATATAGTAGTGCCCATAACTACTAACCAACTTCATCGCCTCAGTGGATAGGCGGTATCCGACATCCCGGGTGGGCGTGAGCAAATGGTAGTAAACAAAAGAATCGTTTACCCAGCAGTAACTGGGGAAGCTGGCTTCCCATTGAATCTGTGAGAAATGGTCCCACGATGCTTTTTGTCTTGGGCCAAGCCTGAGAATGCCATCTATAAGCAGGCCATTGGAGTGGGGCCTCTGTTGGGCCAAAGCCCAGAAAACATAAGAAGTCATATAGAACTTCTTCTTCTCGTTCAACTGCAGAAAATGGGAGTCGACATGATTGGAGATAATTGTCACCCAGTCGAAGAATTCTCCTTTAGTGGAGATGCCCAGTAGGAAGTAGTACATCCATTTTGCAAATTCTTGGGCGGAGGGTTTCCCAAATACCTGGGCCAATGCTATCATCCCCATGTAGATGCTCTCCTTGAATTCAGAGCGGGGGATATCTATCTTCATTCTTTTTGGGTCCCTCTTTGGGACCTTAAGCCAATTGGCGTTCATGTACACCCAGGCAGCATCCTCCAATTGGTTGAATTGTTTCAAGGCGTCAGTCCTTGTGACCACCGAGGCCCTGTTAAACTGCGGGATACCCAGGCCTGCTTGGAAGGTGACTGGGTCGAGGGACACCAGTGGAGTGGGGTATCCCATGGGTTCTGCAGCTGTGAGCATGACGGCCCGGACAGAAGAGTTATAGTTGGAAGCCAGGGTTAGAAAAAGCTCTGGAGACTGCACGGAGCATGGGAAGCAAGCTGCCCGAAGGATTCTGGAACTTTCAATGTTGGTTGCCATTTTGTCTCCAGCCTGTCGCTGGATGTGCATTATCTTTACCAGGGCCTGCATTTCTGCCCAAGTTCCAACACTGGTGTCGGTCATCAGTTTCACCCTGGACTCAATTTTTGAGCCCACAATCTCATTATCCTGCACAAACTTCATGGTGAGGGGCAGCTTTGCCAAGGCCTTCTCCATTTTTGACTTTGCTGCTGCCCTGGTCTCGTTTGTAGTTGGTAATTCTGGACCCCTGGGAGGAGATGATGCGGATGCCTCAGACATGTTTGTAAGATGAAGTCTGGACCTACGAGACAAAGTGACCGTTAGAACATACTTATCAAAATAAAACAGTTACTCCAGGGTTCAGAGTTCTTACCACCGTGCCGTTTTTTTTTCCTAAAAAGTTATTTTTACACAAAGATATCCGAAAAGCAAAACACATCATAAATTTAAGATTTTCACTATATCTCTGGGTCTGGGAAATCCTATCACACTTGGTGAAGACATAAGACGAATGGTGGAAAGAGGCCCGAGGCCCAGAGAAATGACCGTTTAGCAAAGAAGAATGTGGAGGCAGGTCCACGTGGACGCCACGTGCGCTGGCATTGAATGGATGTGATGGCACTAGCGGTGGAGCCAACTTTTTGAATGCACAAAAAAGGAAAGCCACTTGGCTGGAAGTAATTTTGCGCATGGGAAATAAATGAGGCTCTGACAGTCTTGATGGAGGAGAGAGAAAACTGCCTGTTTGAAACTGGCCGAGAGCCGAGTTTCAAACAGGTGGTTTTCTGCCTCGAAGCAAGCTTGGAGGTGAAAAACTAGGAGCAAAGGTGACTCGACCAGCTCGTCGAGCCACCCCGAAGGATACACATAGAGCTGAGGGGTATATACATGGAACGGAGGAGATACACAAGGGATATCTACAAATATGTACATATATACAAGAATATACACACGTGACGACTCCCGCGAGAAAACCAGACAAAGCAGAAACAGATATATACAATTATCTACATCATTTACAAGCTATTTACAGACCTAACAGGCAAACAACCTCTGCACAGAAGGTGGAAAACCTCCTAGCAGAGCCGACCCACCAACGGGTGGCAAAATCAGAAGACAAAAGAAAGACACGATAGAGAAACAAAGAAACCAAAAACAAAACTAGGCAAACCAAGAGAACCAGAAAAAAAAAAAAAATGAAAGAAAAATAGAGAAGAGGGAAGCCGAAGCACCAACCTGAAAGCGCAGAAGGCAGAGGAAAGGAAAAATTACCACAAGAACCCTGCAACAACCTCAAATTATCAGGCTGTCGAGATCAGCACCACGGAGTGCTAGCGTACATCTGAGAACAGTAGAAGGTGTTAAGCTTTGATTATCACAAATTTCTCTGTAACTGCTCTGCTAATCACTTTGAAAATCGCTCTATTTTGCTCTAAGTGCTCGAAGGTTTTAATTACGATAAATGTGAAAATGACAGGTAAGTCTATTTATACCCACGGTGAAAAAGTAATCCTCCTCCTTCCAGAGATTTTAGGTCAGGTGCATCCTCCGGACTCTGGGCTCGGGGATTCCTTACGATGATATTCCTAAGACTTAAGAACATCATAGCAAAGAATCCTGGAGTCCGGAATCCGGCTTCCAACCAAAAGGCAAACTCCGGGATCCGGGATCCCGGAGGGAAAAAACCAAACCAAGAAAATAACACACACCGGGGAAGAAAACCCTAGAGAAATAAAGCAAAAGGGAAAAGAAAGACAAGGCAAAGCCGCAGCAAAAAGTAAAGAAAAAAACAAAAAAAAGGGGGACCCAACATTTTGCATGCAAAATGTAGGGACGGGGATGCAGGGCATAAAAAATGGTGACTATCTGGGACAAATGCCTTAGCACATTTGAGAACCATAGAATCTCTGGTTAGCACAACTGGAACAAATCATCCTCTCGAAGCATTTGACAAGCAGAGAGAAGCATATCCGAGAGAACCCGACCACACGGTAGTCAGTCCGAAGTCATTCATCAGTGGTGTCGTGTGTTCTTTGGAAGGAAATCAAGTTGATGACCTCTTGGGAGGAATAGAGAGGCGGTACTAATTACATTAAACCAGTCATCAATTTGATTGCTTTCCCCCGGAGGCCGGAGTTTCATCCCACTTTTTCTCTTATTATTTTATTGATTACCAGGTGGGGAAGGTGGTACTTCTTTCACCATTGAGCCTAAGCTTAGCTAAAATTCAAATGGTGGTACTCCTTTCACCTATCCACCTATATTTAGATATTTGGAGAGGATAAAACTCCAGACCTAGAAGGAATTTCTTTAGATTTTCAGATGTGGATCAACCAACCAGTACAGCTGATCTACCCTCGACGTGTCTGATTACTTGTTCCTTATATTATTATTGTTCACTGATTGCCAGACTCCCAGAGACAACATCCAAGGAAGATTGCTCGAAAATGTGCCATAACCTGTAAAACAATCCTGGAGACCGGGTTGATTCCACCGTGATAAAGATAGATTCTAAAGTTCACCATGCTGGAGGCATTGCACTAGATGCCAAAGTTATGCGAAACATTCCAGTTCCTATAGGATGGAACAAAACGCCGGGACCAAAAGAAAGTCGAAAGAAAAAATAGAGACAACAAAAACAAAAAGGAGGAGACTGCCCCGCAGGATAGCCAACAAGACTATTTACAAGGGGATATTTACATATAATACAACTTTTGGACAATCTTACCCTTACTCGAAGTAATGTTTGAGAAATTGCCCATTAACAGGCAATGCGACAAGTTCCCTAGTCAAGGTGTTAAGGCAGTAAGTGTTTGCCCCACAAATTTCTGAAATTAAGTATGGTCCGAGCCAGAGCCATTGGAACTTGGTATGCTTTCCCTTCTTCTCTCCGGCCTTATCCCACAATAGGACCAAATCTGAGATCTGAAAAGCCTTATATTGGGCTCTTCTGTCAAACCACCATTTTACCACCGCTTGATGATGCGCAAAATGTTCAAGGGCCGCGTCTTGTTGTTCTTCCATTCGCACTAGATTCAGGAGCCGAACCTCCATAATGTTGTCCCTGTTGTTGAATTCCTGTATAAACTGTAAAACCGGGATTTGTAAGTTGACTGGGAATACAGGGTTCTGACCATAAACCAAGTGGAATGGGGATGTTCCCAGGGCGGCTTTAATACGAATATGATCCACCCAGAGGGCGAATTTTAGTTTTTGGTGCCAATCCCGGGGATTTTGTTCTAACAAATGTTTGATCACCTCAAGTAGATTCTTGTTTATTGATTCAGCAACGCCATTTCCATGGAGGTAATAGTTGCTGGAGAAATTTAGTGTGATCTTTTGGTTGTAGGTCCATTCAAGTAATTGTGCGGAAGAAAACGCTGCACCATTGTCACATACTAAAGCAAAGGGCATTCCAAACCTCGTGACGATGTTTTCTTCTAAAAACTTGATAACTACGTCCGCCGTGTTGTTTTTGCAAGGGATAGCCTCAGACCACCGAGTACAGTAATCAGTCGCAGTGAGGATATATCGGTGGTTGGCAGACAAGTTGGGGTTGATCTCCCCGATGAAGTCAAATTCCCACTAGGCAAAGGGTCTAGCCTCGTAGACTGGTTGCAGAGGCATGGCTGGGTTACGCTCACGATGTGCTACAGTTTGGCAAGTATGGAATTTTCTGACATGAGCGTAAACATCCTTGAAGATACAGGGCCAATAGTATCTGGCCCGGAGGATCTGATGGGCAGTGGCGTCGGCTGAACCATGCCCGGTTTCAAACTGTCCATGGAATTCATCAATTATTTTTACAGCTTGGTTCCTGTCGATGCACCGGAGGTACACTCCCTCGTAGTTCCGGCGGTAAAGCATGGAATTTTTAATCATGAAATGGGCACTTTTCATCTGCAGGGCGCGACGTTTGTGGGGAGGTAATCCCTCCAGACATCTGTTGTTTAGCAGCAAGTACACCAGATCGGTATACCACGGATCCTGAGTAATGGACTCCACTGTGTAAGTATGACATTCTATGCAGGGAGTCTCTTCTGCCATCATTTGACTTAGTCCCTGGCCTCGGACTATTTTCATGGGCTACATCTCTAAGTCATATTCCTAGAGGATGGCCATCCATTTCCCCCGTCTCACACCCAATTCACTCTGCATCAGCAGAGATTTGACAGCCTGGTCCGGGATGATAGCATGCACTTTACTCCGGAGGATATAATGCCGGAACTTCTTCACGGCGTGAACTAGAGCAAAGGCCTATTTTTTCAGTGATGAATACCAGACCTCAGCATTTTTAAAGGGGGAACTCATGAAATCAATTGGTCGTTCCTCCCCTTTAACCTTTTGGGTCAATACTGCCGCGGCAGAATGCGGCGAAGAAAACAAGTATATGTAAAATGGGAGGGAATAGTCCGGACTAGCCAGGACGGGTGCCTCCATTATGGTCTATTTAATTTGGGCGAATGCCCGCTTAGCTTCAGGACTCCACTCAATTTTGGTATCATTTTTTATCATTTCATTGAGTGGTTTAACTATTTCTGTGAATCCTGTGATGAATCGTCGCACAAAGTTGATTTTTCTAAAGAAGGATCGCATTTCTTTCTTGCTACCAGGCATCTACAAGTTCAGCAATGCTTCGACTCTATCCGGGTCAATGGATATACCCTTCTCAAAAATGATATGCCCGAGCAACTTCCCCTCGATGACCCCGAATATACACTTCTTGGGGTTGAGGGATATTTCATACCGGCGACATCTCTCGCAGATCTGAGCGAGGTGGGCGGCGTGATCACGCCTGTCCCAGGAGAAGATGGTCAAATCATCCATGTAGATGATTATGCATTGATTTACAAGGCCCTCGAATGCAATGTCCATGGCCTTCTGAAAAGTAGCCCCTGCATTGATCAACCCGAAGGGCATTCTTCTATACAAAAATGTTTCCCACTTGGTGGTAAATGTTGTTTTCTCTCTATCCTCCTATTTGACCATGACCTTGTTGTATCCTGAATATCCATCCAAGAAAGACATCATCTGGGATCCATTTACTATCTGCAACACCTCATCCAAGGGGGGAGAGGGTGATTATCTTTTTTAGATGTCTTGTTCAAATTTTGGAAATCCACACAAAGGCGGATCTCACCTCTCTTCTTCCTGACTAGGACCAGGTTGACAACCCACGTAGTATGCTAGATTGGAAAGATTATCCGAGCTGAATATATTTTTTCTACCTCCTGACGAATCAGAGGCTCTATCAGGGGGTTGACTGGTCTTTTCTCCTGCCGAAAGGGTTTAGCGTCAGGTTTCAGGGGAATAGTGTGGGTCATGATGGATGTGTCATACGTCTTTAAATCTTCATATCCCCAGGAAATTACGTCAATGTATTCTCCGAGAACCGCGAGAATCTTCTCCTTTTCTTCAGGGGAGTAGGAGGTACCAATGTGGATGATCTTTTCTTCACCGGGCTGGCCAATGTTAACCTTTTCAAACTTTCCTACCTCAGGGGAGGATGATACCTTTTCACAGGCTCGAGGGTCTGAATTAAAGATTTGTTCTAATGCAACCATCCCCTTAGGGATAGTGTTGGTGGGAAAGTCCATGATCCCATCGTCTTCATCACCCTGTCCAGTGTCATCGTGGTCTCGTTCCTCCACTATCTGATCCTCAAAAACACCAACATTGGCCATGAAGGCCAGGATATGTTGATCGTCCTCAAAAACCTGAAAGTGAGTAACATTATTTAGAATGGAGGGGGTGGGGACCATCTCAACTGAAAATATTCGGATTTGTGAGCCGGCCATCGGCTCAAGTGTGCTGGCAGAAACAGCTAGGGCATCCGGGACATAGTTCCGTCGCCGGGGAATGAGATCAATGCCAAAGGCATCAAATTCT
Organism: Thuja plicata; assembly: GCA_018584345.1. NCBI lineage: Eukaryota > Viridiplantae > Streptophyta > Pinopsida > Cupressales > Cupressaceae > Thuja > Thuja plicata. The sequence goes on along the minus strand of MU227431.1, from coordinate 2,227,735 downwards.
TCTATAAGGCTCCAAGCCTAGTTGCGGTATGCGGCCAGCCTCTTGTCATGACATGTGTATTGACTCTGGACTTGTTTAACAACCAACTCTGAATCACCCAGAGCTCGGAGGCGGGTGATACCTTTCCTTAGTGCGAATAGGAGTCCAAGGACCAAGGCCTCGTACTCTGTGACATTGTTTGTATAGTTAAACTGCAACCTGTAGGACGCAAGGAAGGATTTACCCTGCGGGTTGATTAATTCTACCCCAGCCTCACAGCCCTGTTTGGATTGGGACCCGTCAAACTTCAGGGTCCATAAGTCATTGTTTGTAATTTGGGGTTGGGGACGGGGAGTTCCTTTTGGATTATCACTGGGAGACTTGGGGATTTTCTCCCGGGCTATCGACGTGACAGTAGGATTTACCTCCAGAGGTGTTTCGATTTGTGATTCCCTGGGGAACGGTACCAAAGGGGTGGATCCCGCAGAAGCACTGGGCCCCGGGGAAATGACCGTTTGTTCACCCCGAAAGATATCAATTTGTTGGGTAGCTATCGATAGACATGGTTCACACTCATGCTCTGAATGTTTTTGGTAATGCACTCGACACCACGTGCCAGACAGGAGTGTGGCAAGGGTCGCCATGGGACTCTGAGAGTTAACTTCAACTCTCACCTTTTCTTCTAATTCTTGTGCTCTTTGCAATACTACGGGATCCTCTCCGGGGATGAAATCAAATGTTAAGATTTCAAGAGGTCAGTACACCCCCAGAGAAGACTCAGAGAAAAGGATTTCATTGACCCTCCCAATTTTGGTAAGGGCATGTTTCATCTGAGGTTCGCTTTCGACCCGGATCTGATTGGACTCTCCTTCCCATGGAAGCCATAAGTGGGTGAAGTCGGTCGAAAAGTATCCATTCAAGGACTTAGACCAATTTCAACTCAGTAACATCCCGTAAGTCTCTGGGATATCCACCACTTGGATGTTAATGATGCTGGCTATCCTGGGGTCCTGGATAAGATGTATCCGGACATTCTTCAATTCTCCCACCATTTTTATAGCAGTCTTATCTAGTTGGATCACTGCGCCATTAGGCAGGGTGGGGTGGAGTCTAAGCTTCTGACAAATGGACAAGGGCATGATGTTACCCGAAGCTCCATAATCTACTAGGCAATTATGTATATTTTTGCCATAAATGTTCAGGCCTAGTAGGAAGGGAGGATCCTCATTGTTTCCCTGGAAGACAGCCGCGTTAGCATCTTTGAATGAGACAGTCTTGCGTGGGCGGCTAATAGTCTCTGGGTTTCCTAAGAGCTTCAGAAGGGACTTCTTCTGCTCAGGATAATTTAACAAAACCTCCATCAAGGTCATGGAGGTGGTGGTCTGCTCTAACACCTTCGTGATGTCAAATCTCCCTCCCGGGAACTAGCAATTTTCCTCTGTGAGATATTTTGCTTGGTTAGAGCTAGGACATTTTAGAGGGACAGGTCGATCAGTTGCATTACTCTGGGGAGGAGGAGTATCTTTGGTAGGAGGTGTAGGCATGTAAGCTGGTCCTTTACCTGCCTAGCTTTGGGTGTTGTATGGAGCCCATGGTTTAGTAAAGGCATTGGCCTCGAAGGGCGGGATGGATTCATCAAAGAATCCCTGTAGTTTGGATTCTTCCTCATCTTCCCCGAAAGTTCTGAAGAAGATGGTATCACAGGTGAAGGCACTATAGGTCTGCTCTTGGACAGGGGGCTCTGGGGGAGCGGTATCGTGTGATTGCTGCCTATCCAGATGGGAGATCATTATGACATTCTCCAAAGTGGCACAATTCACTTCATTGTGGGAACCTGTATCATGTAGCCTACACCAGTTGGTCATGGGCTGGAAGTCTGCGACTGGCATAAAATGGGTTGGTCCCGCACCATTTTGGTTGGTGTTTTGGTTCGGAGGTGGGCCTCCAGTGTTAGCGTTATTATTCCATTATTGTTGGTTTGGCCTAGGCCCGTTATTGAAGTTTCTTCTCCCGGCGTTGTTGTTTCGCTGGCTGGAGAAGATATTTCCCCTCTGGGAATTTGAATTTTGGGGCACGTAGGACCCAGCCTTCAGTTGACCCATGTCCATGGTCAAAGTGGACAGCATTCGCCGGAGGGACTCAACCTCGGCAGTCAACTGAGTGTTAGCGTCATAATGGGACGGCTGTGGCTGTTGTTGTCTTCCCGGGAAGGTAGCAAGATTAACCGGAGTCGAGGGCGGCAATCCTCTAGCCGCGGATGACTGGAAGAAGGGCACTCTAGACGGTTGCGTTTGAGTCTGTGGCGTCTGCTGTGGCTGATTCCAAGGGAAGACTTCCAGACCCGGTGCTATCTGGGTCTGGGAGGGGTAAACATATCGTGCCTGTTGGTCTATCAAAGGCGGCGGGGGATTCACCGCCATCGAGGGGGCACCTATTGCCAGATTGGGATTGTAGCCTCTGGCATAAGCAGTTCCACTGGGGATCGTGTTATAGGGTGTGTTTTGTCCAATCCCGCTCGGGGATTTGTTAAGACCACGAGACAACTCTAAGGCCAGGTTGTAGACTTTTGCCAAGGTTTCCCAGTCACCCGAGGCGGTTGTTCTCCAGAGGAGGGTGGCAACAAAAGGGTCCATCGCATTAAGATATGTTTGTATGGTAACGTCTGCCGATGGGACAAAAGGGTCCATGCACCGCTTCAAGGCACGCTGGAACCTATGGTTGAATGCTGCAAGGGGTTCGTTGGGTTCCTTCCTGATAGAGATGAACTGGCTGTGGGACCAAGCTGGGTCCACATGCACGCGAAAGGCAGCCAAGAAGGCGTCCTCCATATCCTGCCAAGTGTTGATGGAGTTGGCAGGTAAGTTTAGGTACCAGTTCAACTCACTTTATCCTAAGGACAGGGGGAACATGCGGGTCACAACATCCTCATGCTAGATCCGGTGTTGATTCATGGCATCTTTGTATGCCTATAAATGTTCTTCTGCGGTTCATGAGCCTAAGTGCTCATATCGTGGGCAAATATTCTCCGGGTGAGAGGGTAAGTCGTTGATTGCGCCCAGAAAAGTGCCCATAGGGGACCCAGTGTTTCCAAAATATGCAGCCATTGGGGGAACTATATGTTGGGTAGTTTGGGTATTGGTTCTCGGGACCGTCTAGGGAGTTTGAGTATTCAAGGGTATGGTAGATCCCCAAACAACAGTGGCTGGTAGGACTTTCGACGTCTGCTTCTTTCGAGTAGGAGGCTCGAGTTTGACAAACCTTTTGGGGTTCGGGGCAGATCTAAGGACTCTTTCAAATTTAGCTTGGGAAAAAGACCCAATCCCACTAAAGGCTTGTCTCCTAAAACTACAACTCGGGGAACCCTCAGGAGGTGTAAAATTGGAATCCTCGGAGGGGGATGAGTTCATGCCCTCCTTCTAGCGCTAGTTTTTGTTAACGGGGCTTTGCTGACCGGGTCCGCCAACAGTCATAAGTTGTCACCGGGTTCCAGGGAAATCGGCCAACTCTATCTGCAAAGGTTTTCCAGGGGAAATGAATCCTCTGGGCCTTCAAGCACCTGGGTGTTGGGTCACGACGGTGCGGGGCTCAGTTGGGAGAGGTGACTATTTTCGAGGGGGATATCTGGTTACTTCAACTCATTCCTCTGGAGATTCAGAACAGTAAGGGTTTCTCGGAGTACTCTAGACTTAGCGAATAAAACAAAAAAGATCCTGCAGGGTTAGAAACATTTATCTAACTACAGTCATGCTGAAATGTCTGGAACATCAACAATACTCTGAAAGACTACACTAAATACTGAAGAAATACACAACCGTCAGTTAGCATTTTATCAGTAGTGGAAATAAAGAGGTCATTAATCTACTTTACATATCAGAGTAAAGGACATGTAGAATATTAAAACATGAAATACCATTAACTCAGAAGTAGGGACGCTAACAACATCATTGCCAAAAATCTTTCCTTCTTCATTAAAATTTAGTCCAGCAAGCACTGGTGCGTGATACAATAGTGGCTCTAGGGGAGCATCTGACTACCAAGAACAGAACAATGGAGCATTGAGCTCTGCAACTAAAACCAAAAATCACTTTGCTATTTCTTATGGACAACAAAATCATCAATTTTGTCGACCCTTAGAAATGGGCTGATTTGCCTATTTATACAACTCTTTGCTAACCCTAACCCTATTTTACACATTCCATTAAAATACAATATCTGGGGGCTGGTACTACCTGCGCCACCCTAAAAAAGACCTGGAGACGGAGTAGGTCTGTCATGTCAGAAGAAAAAGTCAAGAATATACATCGGAAGAATCAGCCTCGAGAAGAGAGCCAGAGAGGAGATAGAAGAAAGCAGGTCTTTCAAGGACCGAGGTTACATGTCTCATAAATGGGAAATGTGGTGCCCTGTCTCCAACATGCCAGGTGTACCTTTGAACAGTGTGTTGAGAAGATCACCCTGTCAGAAATCAACTGCCGAGCCAATGCCTCTTAATATGTCCAACTACCTTCTGACAGTCTTATTAACCACTTCTGAAAGTGACCTGTCGGCCTCGGGGATCGGGACACGGATCACTTTAAAGAATACAAATTTTTTGGATCCAGGACTCCGAGATCTGGGAACTTACGCCCCCAAAAGAATACTTAATACTCAAGTTTCCCCGGTTCTCGGAGAATCGCTTAAGGCTGTTTATTATCATTGAAGGCCTGAAGGAGGCAGAAAATAACCTCTTCATCTATTTTCTTCAGGCTGGCTCTTCTGTGTCTGGCCACATCAACTAGTTCCCCCAGGTCTGGAACATTATTTCTAAACTCATCTGCCATCCTTGCGGCATCATGGCCTTTAAGCACCATTTCGGTAAGTTTTGTCATTTGGGCCGCATCTATCCCCTCCAGGGATTGATAATGAGATGCCATCATTTCATCAAAACTCCCTAAAATTGACTCATTGGGGGTATAAGTGTCTGTACAAAGGGGATCAACCCTGGAAGCTTTTATTATAAATGACTTGTAAAAATTGGAAGAATACTTCACGGTATTTACCTTTTCCTGCAAGGACTCTACCAGTTGCTTGGTTACCTCCAATGCGAGGTCCAGTCCGGAGTGCTGAGCCCTTACGAAATCAAATGATTCCTCACCTAGAATTTCAGATTCAGAAACTATGTCTTCCCCCAGGGTGAGGATCTCTTCGAGCTCTACCTTCCACGCCTGGTAATTCTTGGCGTCACTCTCCCATTGATCGATCAGTGCTTCTGCCTGGTGAATAACCTGTCGGGCTGTATATAAATCAGGGAGAGTGGACGCTAGGAAATGCCGGGTGTTTCCTATCTGTAGAGTGACCCATTCGTCTGCTACCTGGGCCTTCTTTTTCATTACTCGCAGGGAGTCTATGTCGCTCTGCGGTAATTCTTCTACTGTGGAAGTCTCCGGAGGAGCGGCATTAAGGGGCCAGGCCAACTCTCTAAGCAACCCCATAAGGTTTGCGTTCTTCTCTTTTTCTGCCTTGAGACTCTGGGCCTCTTTTTCATATCGGGCCTCTACCGCCCTTGCTGCCTCCTTTAGCAGGTCTACTTCACCCTGCTTTCCTCTTTTTCCCAAAGATACCTCTGCGATATTGTAATCTGTGAGGTCCACGGTCGCTTCATTGGCATCTGGGGGAGGCGTTGCCACTACTGCAACTATTTCTCCGCCCGGCCAAGTCCGAAGGGTATGAACTGTCTGGGCCTTCTTTTTTTTTGGCGGGGCCTGGGCCAAAGCCATCATTTTGGCCAGGGAGAGAGGGACTGTCGGAGTGGATTGGGCCTTTCTTTTCCTGCTTTCTGCCAGCCATGGAGGTGGGAGAGGTGGCCTTCCTACCAAAGTTTGTTCTTCAGATTCCCTCCCGGTGTCCGGTGGCGGCTGCTCCTTTTCAACATACATCTCCTCTACTCCTCTCCCTACCAGAACCTCTTCTGTAGCAACATCTTCAATTTCTATCTCCTCAGCCTGGTCCCGGATGTCAATTGATGTGTCTAGACCCTAGTTGGCTTCCTCGTGGATCTCTTCTTCATGTTTCTCTTCCTCTTCTTCATCTGTTGGTAGTAGGGGAGGTATCAGGCCAAGATTCAGAGTTTGGGCCGCTGTGATTACCTGCCCGAAGGTTGCCCCCAGGAGTGGCCTTGGGAACGAGGCAGCTGGGGTTACGGTTGATCCCAAAGTTCTGGGTCTGGGTTCCCCAACGGAAGCCTTTTGTTCGCTTGGCGGTTGTTGGTCGACTCCCAAACCTTGCATTTCTGGGGCCCCAGAGATAACCTCTGGTTCTGGCCTCTTTTCTTCTGTCTGCTGCTCTTCTTGTTCTGCAGCCTTTTATTCTAGGTCTTCTGGATCCACAGCCTCTTTCTCTTTTTCTGGGACTTCTGTCTCTGCTTGTATGTTTCCCCCTTGTAGATTTCCAAATTCTTTGGCTACAAATAAGTCAAACTCCTCTTCCATAGGGGGATTGGCTGGGATGTCTGCCTGTTCTTCTTCTTTCTCCAGTTTCGGGGAACTAGAAGAAAGGATTTCCACTTCTTTTGGGAGGGAAGCCCTTGGCGTTGGTTCTGCCTTCGGCTGTGCAATATGCTTTCTTTTCCTCCGGGTGATTAGAGGCGGCCCCGCATTGGCAATTGCTGCTGCCTCTGTGGGATCCACCCCCGTCGCCTTAATCATCAAGGCTGCCAGTGATGGGGAGGAAGGAGGACGAATTGGTCCGGCCATTAGTGGGGGAGTGGCAAGCCTCGTAATTAACTGCTCCCTCATTTGCTAGGAGGCTGCCACAGACTGCTTAATTTTCTCTTGTATTAGGACTTCTTGCACTGAGGGGGTTGTAGCTATTCCTTTTCCTTTGTCTGTGCCTTGTGAAGAAGTCCCGGCCCCCGGGGTCAATCTTGGTACTAGCGGAGGAGTTGGCCCTTGTGCCGGCTGGGATGCCTGGCGAGTACTTCCAGGGTAGGCTTTCTTGAAGTAGGCATGGCTTTTCTCCACTACTTCTCGGGTGAAGTCTTCAATTGTGGGCTCCTCCTGGGTGGCCCAATTTATTGCCGGCAGTGGCATTTTGTCAATCCCCTTTTCTTTGTACTGGGGGTTTGTGGTGGGGGCGGTGTCTGAGAAACCTGCCGGGAACCTCTAGAGCTTTAGTTCCTGCATCATTCCGGCTATCATCCGGTCGTAGTGCCTGCTCCGGACATCTACATCATCCTGGCAATCTTTCCAGAAGTCCTCCATGTGTATTTGGTGGGGCTCTGAAGCCCAGGGCAGTGCCGTTGCAATTCGGCCATGCGGATCAAAATTCCTCTATGCCAGATAAAATTCCTGCAAGTTGTAACATTTCAATTCATTGTCTGCCTCCCTTGCGGCGGCCAGACTGTAGGTGTAGTTCTCATAGGAGATTGGGAATGAAACGTTTGGGACCTTCTTGTGGGCCAAGAAGGTATGCAGCTCCAACATTTGTCTCCAATACTGCAGCAGCACGATCTTGTCCCCACAATGTTTGGGCAACAAGTAGGGTTTCTCAGAGAAGCTGGTGACCCTAATGTATGTATGCTGCTGGAATTGGATATAGTAGTGCCCATAACTACTAACCAACTTCATCGCCTCAGTGGATAGGCGGTATCCGGCATCTCGGGTGGGCGTGAGCAGATGGTAGTAAACGAAAGAATCGTTTACCCGGCAGTAACTGGGGAAGCTGGCTTCCGATTGAATCTATGGGAAATGGTCCCACGGTGCTTTTTGTCCTGGGCCAAGCCCAAGAACGCCATCTGTAAGCAGGCCATTGGAGTGGGGCCTCTGTTGGGCCAAAGCCCAGAAAACATAAGAAGTCATATAGAACTTCTTCTTCTTGTTCAACTGCAGAAACTGGGAGTCGACATAATTGGAGATAATTGTCACCCAGTCGAAGAATTCTCCTTTAGTGGAGATGCCCAATAGGAAGTAGTATATCCATTTTGCAAATTCTTGGGTGGAGGGTTGCCCAAATACCCAGGCCAATGCTATCATCCCCATCTAGATGCTCTCCTTGAATTCAGAGCGGGGGATATCTATCTTCATTCTTTTTGGGTCCCTCTTTGGGACCTTAAGCCAATAGGTGTTCATGTACACCCGGGCAACATCCTCCAGTTGGTTGAATTGTTTCAAGGCGTCGGTCCTTGTGACCACCGAGGCCCTGTTAAACTGCGGGATACCCAGGCCTGCTTGGAAGGTGACTGGGTCGAGGGACACCAGTGGAGTGGGGTATCCCATGGGTTCTGCAGCTGCGAGCATGACGGCCTAGACAGAAGAGTTATAGTTGGAAGCCAGGGTTAGAACAAGCTCCGGAGACTACACGGAGCATGGGAAGCAAGCTCCTCGAAGGATTCTGAAACTTTCGATGTTGGTTGCCATTTTATCTCCAGCCTGTCGCTGGATGTGCATTATCGTTACCAGGGCCTGCATTTCTGCCCAAGTTTTGACACTAGCGTCGGTCATCAGTTTCACCCCAGACTCAATCTTTGAGCCCACAATCTCATTATCTTGCATAAACTTCATGGTGAGGGGCAGCTTTGCCAGGGCCTTCTCCATTTTTGACTTTGCTGCTGCCCTGGTC
>MU227431.1:2209005-2219111 GCA_018584345.1 Thuja plicata | reverse complement strand
CCATTTTTGACTTTGCTGCTGCCCTGGTCTCGGTTGTAGTTGGTAATTCTGGACTCCCGAGAGGAGATGATGCGGATGCCTCAGACATGTTTGTAAGATGAAGTCCGGACCTGCGAGACAAAGCGACTGTTAGAACATACTTATCAAAATAAAATAGTTACTCTGGGGTCCGGATTTCTTACCACCACACTGTTTACTTTTCCTGAAAAGTTAGTTTTACACAAAGATATCCAAAAAGCAAAACACATCATAAATTTAAGATTTTCACTATATCTCCGGGTTCGGGAAATCCTATCACACTTGGTGAAGACATAAGACGAATGGTGGAAAGAGGCCCGAGGCCCAGAGAAATGACCGTTTAGTAAAGAAGAATGTGGAGGCAGGTCCACGTGGACGCCACGTGCGCTGGCATTGAATGGATGTGATGGCACTGGCGGTGGAGCCAACTGTTCGAACACGCGAAAAAGGAAAGCCACTTGGCTAGAAGTAATTGCGTGCATGGGAAATAAATGAGGCTCTGACAGCCTTGATGGAGGAGAGAGAAAACTGCCTGTTTGAAATCGGCCGAGAGCTGAGTTTCAAACAGGTGGTTTTCTACCTCGAAGCAAGCTTGGAGGCAAAAATCCAGGAGCAAAGGTGACTCGACCAACTAGTTGAGCCACCCGAAATGATACACATAGAGCCGACGGGTATATACATGGAACAGAGGAGATACACAAGGGATATCTACAAATATGTACATATATACAAGAATATACACACGGGACGACTCCCACGGGAAAACCAGACAAAGAAGAAACATATATATACAATTATCTACATCATTTACAAGCTATTTACAGACCTAACAGACAAATAACCTCTGCACAGAAGGTGGAAAACCTCCTAGCAGAGCCGACCCACCAACGGGCGGCAAAACCAGAAGACAAAAGAAAGACACGACAGAGAAACAAAGCAAACGAAAACAAAACCAGGCAAACCAAGAGAACCAGAAAATAAATAAATAAATAAATAAATGAAAGAAAAACAGAGAAGAGGGAAGTTGAAGCACCAACCTGAAAGCGCAGAAGGTGGAGGAAAGGGAAAATTAATACGAGAACCCTGCAACAACCTCGATTCGTCAGGCTGTCAAGATCACCACCACGGAGCGCTAGCGTACGTCTGAGAACAGTAGAAGGTGTTAAGCTTTGATTATCACAAATTTCTCTGTAACTACTCTGCTAATCACTTTGAAAATCACTCTATTTCGCTCTAAGTGCTCGAAGGTTTTAATCGTGGTAAATGTGAAAAGGACAGGTAAGTCTATTTATACCCGCGGTGAAAAAATAATCCTCCTCCTTCCGGAGATTTTAGGTCAGGTGCATCCTCCAGACTCCGGGCCTGGGGATTCCTTACGATGATATTCCTAAGACTTAAGAACATCATAGCAAAGAATCCCGGTGTCCGGAATCTAGCTTCCAACCAAAAGGCAACCTCCGGGATACAGGATCTAGAGGGAAAAAACCAAACCAAGAAAACAACACACACTGGGGAAGAAAAACCCGGAGAAAGAAAGCAAAAGGGAAAAGAAAGACAAGGCAAAGCCGCAGAAAAAAGAAAAGCAAAAAAGAAAAAAAAGGGGGACCCAACATTTTGCACGCAAAATGTAGGGACGGGGATGCAGGGTATAACAGGTTGTCAAACACCCCAAGAACTTTTATGAGATTGATGAATAAGGTTCTGAAGGAATTCATTGGAAAATGGGTTGTAGCATACTTAGATGACATCCTGGTGTTCAGCAAGACCAAAGAGGATCATCTTAGACATTTGCAATTGGTAATGCAGAGATTACATGAAGAAACGTTGACAATCAACTTGGAAAAGAGTGAGTTCATGAAGCAAGAATTGGTATATCTAAGGTTTGTTATCTCAAAATGTAACTTGAAGATAGATGTAAACAAGGTGGAAGTAATCTTGAATTGGCCCACATCAAAATCAGCTATGGAGGTAAGAAGCTTCCACGGTTTGGCACAATTTCACCGAAAGTTCATCAAACAGTTCAGTGATATTAGTGCACCTATTTTAGATACCATCAAAGGAGGTATGAAAGCCAAGTTCCAATGGAATGAGAAGGTTGATGAAGGATTTGAGCATCAAAAGAAGAGAATAGTGACTCAACCAATTTTGACACTTCTTAGTTTTGAAAAATTGTTTACTGTGGAATGTGACGCTAGTAATATTGTTGTCGGTGTAGTATTGAGTCAAGAACGAAAGCCAGTAGCTTTTCATAGTGAGAAACTCAGTGATGCAAAGAAAAATTATTCCTCATACGATTTGGAATTGTATGCATTAGTGCAATAACTAAGGAAATGGAGACATTATCAACTTCCTAAAGAATTTTTTTTCTTTACCGAAAATCACGCTTTGAGTTTTCTAAGTTCACAAGATAAACTCAGTCATAAGAACATGAAATGGGTGGAGTACATCCAAGCCTTTACCTTCAAATAAAGCATAAGAAGGGAGTGCAGAATAAGGTGGCAGATGCATTGAGTAGAAGGTTACTCACAGTGCAAGAAGTTCAGCTAAGGAACATTGGCATTGAAAGCTTCAAAGATCTGTATCTAGCAGATGGAGATTTTGCAGCAACATATAAGGTATGTCAAGAGTATCGAAATCATTTTCATAGTGAATATTCAGAGTATACTCTTCAAGAAGGTCTTCTATTTAAGGGAGGAAAACTTTATGTACCAAGAGGTTCCATGAGAGAGAATCTAGTGCAGGAAAAGTATAATGGTTCCTTTAGTGGATATTTTGGGTTGAATAAGACTTTAGAATTGGTCAAAAGGTATTACTATTGGCCAAGAATGAATCGGGACATCCAAAAGTATGTAGAGACTTGTTTGGATTTTTTAGAAGGAAAAAGGGACTTCATCCAATGTAGAATTGTATCATGAGCCCCTTCCTATTCCAAATAGACCATGGGAATGCTTTGGTATGGATTTTTTTGTCAGGTTACCAAAGACCAAGCAAGGAATGGACAACATCTTTGTGATTGTTGACAGGTTCAGCAAGATGGCTCATTTTGTACCATGCAAGACCACACATGATGATTGTTACATAGCCAATCCATTCTTTAGAGAAGTAGTATGGATACATGGATTGCCTTTGAGTATTGTATCTGATAGAGACTCCAAGTTTATGAGCCATTTTTAGAAAACTTTGTGGCAGAAGCTTGGTACAAATCTTTCTTTTAGCTTAGCCTACCATCCACAAACTGATAGTCAGATTGAAGTGGTGAACTGAAGCCTAGGTAATATTTTGAGATGCCTTACCAAGGATTATGGACAATCACAGGATCAGTTACTTGCTCAAGGGGAATTTTCCTACAATGATACAATCAATAGGTCCACTGGAAAGAGCCCTTTTAAAATTGTGTATGGGATTCATCCCAGGGGTACATGTGAATTAAGGGATCTTGGTAGAAATATAGAGAGGAGTGGGTATGCTAAAGATTTTTCTCAATCCATGAAGGAGGTCCATGAATGAGTTAAAGAAGTATTGATAGAGAGTAGCACTCATATCAAGTAGAAGGTAGATGCAAGGAAAAGAGATGTTCAATTTTAGGTTGCATATTTGGTCATGGTACACCTCAATAAAGCAAGGTTGTAGAAAGAATTTCCAAGTAAACTTCAGATGAGGAATATAGGCCCTTGTGCAATATTGGAAAAATATGGGTCTAATGCTTATAAAGTTGATCTTCCTACAAACATAGGATTATCTCCTATTTTCAATGTGGTAGATTTGGTATCCTATAAAGGTCCAATTCCCGAAGAAGATTCTGATCTCACAGGAGATATTGGGGATCTCAAAGAACTTAAGCTTCCTATTACACCACAACTGAAGGTAGACATGATTCTGAATTCAAGAGTTACCAAGTAGACTAGACGATAGACCTATATGGAACATTTGGTCAAATGGAAAGACAAAGCTGAGTCAGAGGCTACATGGGTACAAGAATTTTTTTTTAAGAAATTAGGCATCAATCATGACCTGCTCCAATCACCTGGAAGTTGATTTCTTTTGTTTGGGGAGTATGGTGCAGGAGAAACTAAGGATAGGAAACTTTCTAGGCTAGAAGGTATTTTTGGTTTGTATGGTGTTTTGTTCTACCATTCTTTTAATGACTAAGGTTAGTCGGTGAACAAACACCATAGTTTCTTAGTTAGTTGTTTCCTACTAAGCATGTGTGTTGAGGTATCTTATAAACCTATGGAAATGCAACAAGGCTCTAGCAAACAGAGATTGATGCTTTGCAGTTAAGTTGTACTGGTCATCGGTGATGTCAATTGGTTTTTTTTTGTCGGCATGCTCGTGGGTTTCTGTTCGTCGGTGATGCTTGTTGGTTTTTGTTTGTCGGAAATGCTTGTAGGTTTCTATTTATCAGTGATGCTTGTTGGTGATGACTGTCGGTGACTATGTTTGTTGTCGGGTTTGTGGTCTAATGCTCAGGGTTAGAAACTGACAATGTTTCTTTTGTTCAGAAAAGTCAACACTGACACTCAGTAAGGTCGGGTAATGCCCCAGGAAATGTGGGATGTGATGTTTGTGACCAGTTGGGTCATTCGCAATGACTTTCTACATATCATTTTTGCTTGAAATGACCAGGGACACCTGTTCCTATTCTAGAAGGGTCATTTATTTCTCAATCTTGCCACCTATGTAGGGTGGTCGAAATTGTCCATGAGAATCAGATATTTTAGAGATTTTTTGATGGATGTATTTATAGCTGAAAAGCTTGTGTAGTTAAGATATATAGAAAAAAGAGAAGACATCATCCTGTAATAGATTAGTTCTTGTGAATAAAAAGAACATATTTAATGGATTCCATGAGCAGTGAGTATTGTGTGTTCTTCAGATTGAAGTCGTCGGTTTAGCTTGGAAGAGGAACCCATTCCAATAGGTTCCATAGCATGAAATAGTAGATTTACGGTGTAAGCCTGGTCTAGGGCACTTAAGGTAAAGATCTTAGTGACTTCCTCAAGCTAGCATGAAACAATACCCTATAAGGTCTATGCAAGAGACCTTAGAGATAGTCAAGCTGACTATCGGTAACAACTGGACTTGGGCATTATATTAGATCCCACCTCTATTAAAAAACCCAAATGCATTTATATAGATTTTACAATGAAAAAATATGAAACCTATAACTAGGGTTTCAGGGAATTCATTTTGGGTGTAGTAAAATTATTACTCTACTTTAACTGTTGAAAACTACTCCTAATTGATAGTACATCATGCCAATTTTGATTCCTAACTATTAAAATTCCTAAAATATGCATTATAATAAAAAAAAAGTGCCCTAAAAATATAGAATAAACTAAAGTTTAACTATTGTTTGGAAAAAACTGCCTGTAATAAGATTTCTTAGTGATTTTGATGCATAATAATGCATGATTTTGATGCATAATAATATATTGACCATGCAAAATATACTAATCACCAAAACAAACCCCCAACTAAAGATTGAACTAAACGTAAATTTTCATTTTTATGCAAAAATGTGATTTCCATAATTTTCAAACTTTTCCTTTCCTTCTCTTTTTGAGTTGCGGCTAAGAATTTGAATGAATGAATTAAATGTGGAAGGTGGAATATAACCGTATGATTTGTACCTAATATTTTGTTCACAGTTCTGCAATCATAACAAAATCCTTATCAACATCTTTATTGAAAACAAAACTAACTATACTATAAAAGTAAGACTGAAGATCTAACTAAAAGCAAGAAAATTAAAAACTAAAGCACTAAAAAAAAACTAAGGAAAAAAAACAAAAGAAATTTCAAGGAACCAAGGAAAGCACGAAAAAAATCCCCAAACCAAAAAGGAAAACCCCATCACAAAGTTGCCTTTAGATTTTTTGTGGTACAATGACCCCTGATTTCGTGAAACTCTAAACTCCGAACTCTGAACTCCAAATATTGAATTCTAAACTCCAAAAATCTAAACTCCAAACTCCAAACTTTAAATTTTGAACTCCAAAAATCTGAACTTCGAACTCCAAATATCCTAACTCCAAAAATCCAGAAAAATATGGAATTCCAAAATCTGAAATTGTAAACTCCAAACTCTGAACTTATGAACTTTGAACCTCGGAACTTCCAAACTTCCGATCTCCAAACCTACGAACCTCCAAACTTTGGGCCTTCGAACCTCAAACTTCCTAACTTTGAACCTCCAAACTTCAGATCTCCTATCCTTTGAACCTCAAACTTCTAAACTTTGAACCTCCAAACTCCAAACCTCTGAACTCCAAAACTCCAAACTCTAAAATTTTGAACTACGAACCCTGAACCTCCAAACTTCAAACCGCCAAACTCTGCACTTCCAAACTTTGAACCTCTAAACCTTAAAATTTTGAATCTATGAACCTTGAACTTCTAGACTTTGAAGCTCTAAAACTCTGACAATGGATTTCTAGACCTGCCTAGACGCTAAGACACCAAACTAAGAAAGATAACAAACAAAAAAATATACAGTGAAAGAGAGGGGGAAAACCAACAAACCCTGACCCCTATCACTTGACTGTTGGACTATCAGGAGTATAATGAGCCCACAATTTGACTTACCTGAGAGATGACTAAATAGGATTAAGGAAATTAAAAAAAAAAAGTAAAAAAAAATAGAAAGAGGGGGTGTCCCCATTAGGCAAAGTGGCTAAAATGGGGTGTGAGTTGTGAAGGCAGGACATTTTCAAAGATACAAACTTGTAGGAATTGCATTCTTTTCATCCAAATGAGAATGATGCAAGAATTTTTAGTGATTTTTCAAGACTTTATTAATTTGATGATATTTAAGTAATTTCTTTACATGTTCTTAAAGTAAATAAATTATCTTTTAGAATTAGTAAGTTTTTAAGATTTTAGTGATTTCTTTAGATGTTCTAAACACAAATTGGAAATTTTTCATAATTTAGTAATTTATTAAGATGTTCTCAAGTTGTATGTAACTAGATTATAAAGTTTTGTGTTTTTGGTATTTTATTTAGAAGTTCTCAAGTTACATGTTTAGAAAGTTGATAATTAGAAAATAGTAAGTTTCATTAAGGTAGAATTTTGAGGCAATTATAGAGGAAATATAAAGTTTCTTATTTTCATGTGTAAGGAGGTTAGAGAACAAAAAAAGTACTCTCATTTCTTGAGTTCTTGTGTATTTGTTTTTTATTCTTTTTATTTTATAAATGTTAATGGTGAACTAGATGTTATGAAATGGGTAGCATAAAATCATTTATGTCATCCATAGAAAAGCTCCACAATTGTAATTGCATTTACCTCTGACCAATTCTTAAATTTTGAAACATTTATTTTCAAGGGACTACTTCTATAAATCTCGCACCTTAGTAAACACATTTAAAATCACAAGAAAATAAATAAAGTTCAATGCTTTGAAGAAAGTCACTTAGAAGTATGTGCTCTAATTAATAGCTTCTTCTATATTCATTGTTGTAACAAATAATATTTTGCATCTTAGAAAAAAATTGAATCTTGGAAAATGATATGTAGTTTGGCTTTGTTTGAATGCATGAGAAATTGGAAAGAATCATGACTACCTTCTTTCTGATAGAATTTTTTTGAAACTTATCGACTATTATATGTTTTTTGAAACCTCAATATCCTTAGAGATTCTTGAACATAAAAAAAGGCATTATGGATGTGATCGAATCTATTTTCCTTATACCTCCACGAATTTTACCTCTTATTTTAATTTTTCAAGTTAACAATTAAGCCTAGATGAAATCTAAATGGATTGATTATTATGGTAAATTATGATGTTGTTTGACTCAGTCCAGTCGCAAACAAAATACTACCAGTAGAAAATGTAGACATTGGTCTTGTCTAATATAAGATTAAAAAAATCAAATTAGATTAAATATGGGTTTTCCATCCATCAAGAGAAAATTCTGAAATTAATTCTTCCTTACTCCCTAAAATCCTATTCTAAAGTCCTTGAATGTGGCCTAGGTCTTCAAAATTTGTTTTCTTGTTTTTATTTCAAATTAAATTTAATAAATTTTAAGGAAGAGTATTCTTCTTTCTTTGATTCAACTATTTGAAGGGAATTATTATAAATCCTATAAAATAAATTAGATCATGTAAGTTTATAAGGAACGTCTAATTTACTTAATTATTGATACTGGAGTAAATGTGTAAATCTAGAATTGATGAACAAAGACAAATATGTTTTATAAGGTACTTTTCTTCATCAATTTCACATAGATGAATTTTCATTATGAAATATAGACTTAATAATTTGAGTATAAAAAATTTGGTTATAATCTCATTCCTATAGACAACCAACGTGGCAATTATTTAGCCAAGAAGATACCTACTGCCATTGATTCTTTTTTTTAATCGATTATTGTCATTGATTCTTAGGCATAATCTAAAGGCACTAACTTATCATACTTATTCTTAAATGATGGATTTTCCTAGAGGGATAATTTAGATGTGCTTTATAAAAACCTGAATTGACCTAATTCATCTACAATTCTCATATCTAATTGACCCTTGGTGTTAATTAGTGAGCAAAGCTTAATTATTGTAAGGATCTTTTTAATTGGATGCATAAAAAATGAATCTATATATAAACTAACCCCATGATTTTAAGTATATTAGAATTTATAGAAAACTCACATTCCATAGAAGCTTAAGGAATATTTTCAACTTAAGTCTAAACTAAAATCTATAAAGAAAAATATTAATAATTTTTCTTGATCCATTGAGAAGTTCAAGGTATTGTTAGTTAAAGTACTCTAGTATATAAGAAGTTTAGGGATAGGTTCATCCAAAATTGTTATCTACTAAAAATTATAATATTTAATTGACACCACATGTCGATGAGCCTAGCGGATAGAGAGAAATCCATAATCAGTGATCTATGCTAAACCTACAACCTTGTCGTATGTCATTTATAGATATATAGTTTTCAAATTTCCCAATGTATGTAGACATTTCCTTTGACTTCTATTTTTATTTCAAATATTGGTGGTTTTATAATATGTTTTAAGTGATAGAAATATGTCAAAAGGGGATGCTTTCTCGCAGATCAGCCCATAGAAATATGTATTAAGAGTCAATTATTGCAATCTTCCATCATTTCTATACTCCTAGCATGTTTCTACACAACTAGACTCATTTTAGAGAACACAAAGAAGTTTTGAAGGAAAATGGGAATTGAAAAAAATACTCTTAAATTATGGATGTACTGTGGTGGTACCCTAAATTTTGATAATTTAGAAGTCCCAATCCATTATCAAGAAGCATGTTTCTCCATACAAAAAGATCAAAGGAAGGAAGATTTATGACACAAATAAATAGAACTAACTAATAGAAGCCTTCAGAAAATGTTGGAATTTAGACCTGCTAAAAAGATGATTTCGACAGAGGATAAAGATGGTCAAATTTTTAAAATATAAAAATGACCCAGCTCGAGAAATCAATTTTCCTATCTCCAGCAGAAATATTAGCTTTTCATGAGGTGTTTTGGATTTTCGACCAAAGCCAAATCTAAAAGTTAGGTAGTTATGTTTTAGTTAGTTTATTGTGTTTTTTTTCAAAATAATTTGTAATAAGAGTTGTGTCTTTTCACCCTAAAAAGGTGTGAAAGCCACTCAAGCACATATATATACATAATGTAAAATGTAAAGAGAGGGGAATACAATATAATGCAATTTCACATATTTAGATAGTTTTTAATCAACAAGTATAACATGGACTTGGATGTACTATTTTTTCAAAATTAATAAAGATAAGTCTTTTTCCTTTCACATGTGTAATAGTTTCATTATCATTTTACAATTAGTCCCTCGGATAAACCAATAGAACTTCTTGAAAGTGATAGTTTGATGTGCATGCTTCTTTATTTGATTCATAGTCTATATTTTCAATTAGTTTTCTCATTTTGCATGGTTAAATTCTGTTGATTGAGGCCTTAGTCAATTGTTCTGTCATCTGAGAAGTATTACCCTTTTAAAATATCTCTGAATTTGTTTTAGGTTGCATGTACATTCCATAACACCTTTGAAGTGATAAGTTTTCTTGTAAAACTGTCTCTGAGGTTGAACATAAGA
>MU227431.1:2185015-2197856 GCA_018584345.1 Thuja plicata | reverse complement strand
AGCATATAGCTATCAAGTATCATTACTTGAGGGAGCTAGTTCAGAGTAAAGAAGTGAGACTGGATTATGTGAACACTAAAGAACAATTAGCAGACATATTCACAAAATCACTACCCAAGGATGCTCACGAGTATCTACAAGGTAAATTGGGGGTGATTCCCCTAACTGAGGCTAATTAAGTTTTGTATGGTACTGTTGCATCAAATATTTTATTCAGAATATCTGACACGTTGATGCATAGTAAGTCACACTTTAGGATGTTGGCTAAAGTTGTGAAGATGAACAAGGACAGAAAAGAAAAATCAGTCATACTGAAGATGACAAGATCAGCATGATACTGAAGATCTACATGATAAAGATATTGACATCTTTGGCATTTTTGTCAAAGAGGGAGAGATTACCTATAAAGAGGAAGAAGTGAAGGGAGAGATTACCTATAAAGAGGAAGAGATTGCTGAGAAAGAGAAATTACAAAGAGGAAAAGATTACATAGAGGCAGGAGTTACTATTAAAAACATTGAAGTGATTATCTACTCAGAGGGAGTCTACAAATGATTGGACATAGATGATTACAGTGTGATTATAGACACAAAGGGAGAAATGTTTTTACAGATAAGAATCAGAATGAAGCTAAAGACATTAATGAAGATTTGTTCATATCAATGAACACAGGTGAATCTTTGGATTGGTTGATAACTATGCTTGTTAAATTATTGTTCTAATATTTTGTGTTGCCATCAATGCCAAAGAGAGAGATTGTTGGAAAGTGACATTGCAAGCAATTTTTATTTTGTCATTGATGTCAAACCTTAATTGGTGAGACTATTGTTATCTGTTTGAGTACCATATCTATTGTTGATGAAGAAGATTTAACAAGAAGACCAAGTGAATGGTTAAGTTAAGGCAATTCAAAGGGTATTTGATCAGTTGGCACTCTGGCAAAGTAATTAGTTTTTTATCTTTCAAAGATAGTTTTTTCTGGTTGTTCTGTGCCAAGAAAATTTGCTTGTGCCGAGTAAAGTTGCTTGTGACGAGAAAAAAGTTGCTCAATGCCGAGCACCATTAAAATTGCCGAGTGAAAATAGTGATGTTGGCCGACTCACAGTAATTGGATTAATGATGATATTTGAGATCTCTGGCTGACATAGTTGATTTTACTGGGATATGTAATGCAAATTAAAGATTTATCCATGCCATTTAATGTATGGCTAACCATAATTAATGCATGGTTTCAATATTTAATTAGAGACTACTTTTGAGAAGTAAATGTAATGCAAAGATGGGATGATTTGTTGGATCTGACCTAACCTAAGATCTACGATCTTGTTTAAGCGGCAAAAGATTTATCTGACCTAGCCAAAGAGGTATATGATAACCTCAGTGGTTATTCATTATGTGTGGAAGAATGTATGTGTATGAAAAAAGGTTTACATAGTTGATTTATTGTTTGGCATGATCTAGCAGAGAAGGCAAAAGGCAGAGGCAGAAAGTTGCATATGTGATTGCTTGACAGATTTCCAAGAATATCAGAAGGTTGAAATGACAATGCAGGGTACCCAGTAAGTTAACATTAGAGTTGTAATTGGATCTAAATTTTCAAAGTAAGTTGTATATACCAGATCACAAACCGTTGATTACTTTCTTACCATTGTATCAGTTAAATCCTTTAACAAGTTTGACTTAACAGTCATTTGTATAAATCCTCTAACAAGGTGACATTCAGATTGGAATTTTCTAAGTCTTCTAACAAGGCCACTCTTGACAGGGTGATTAAATCCTTTAACCAGGTCACACCTAGCAGTGTGTTATTGTAACCTTTCACAGGGTTGGCTCCTCACAGGGCATTACTTCAGAAGAGTGAATGTTAGTAATAACTGAGAGGGGGGGTGAATCAGTGGCCTCAAAAATTTATCCTTTAAACTTCAATCCACCAATTAATACACATCAGATTATTAAGTCCCTACAAGATGTATGCCATTGAAATACTTGAAACAAATGACTATCTGTCGGTTTACCTTGTCTGTCCTTCTTCTCCTTGATAACTGATAAGTAGTAAAACTTATTTACCGATGCTTAGTAAATATGCAGAGTATATAAGTCAATCCATAAATGCATATGTGAAATGTAAAACACTAAAGTAATAAACCATACACACATAACACAAGGATTTTAATGTGGAAACCCTGTTAAGGGAAAAACCACTGGGACCGGTACCCCAATTTTTTACTCTTCTGAAGTGAGCCCTGTTAGGATCCAACCTTGTTAAAGGTTACAAACACACTATTAAGTGTGGCCTTGTTAGAGGATTTTTATACATATATTTTCACTAAGTATCTAGCATCTACGCTACCATCCTCGAATTAGTCACACAACTGTCAATAGGCTTTATGCTAATCTTACTACCATCCTTGAATCAACCTCCTTCTTAGACTGTCAATAGGCTTTAGGTAAAACTGATGCTACTATCATGAGTCAACCTTTTTTGTAATCTGTTAGGATATACCTCAAATATAAAAGACTGTTAGGTCCTGCTCTGTTAAGAGACTTAATGCTTCAATGGTTAAACAGAAATGCAATTACCTATTTTTAATGCAACTTTGAATTGTAGATATTCAGATCTATTTACATACAATACCTTTCTGATTAATGTATCAATTCTATTCCTTTGTTCTTCATTCTTTCTACTTTGTGATGTTACGCTTCACTGTGTGTCGGTGTCTGCAGAATTCTTCAGCTCTTCCTTAGCTTGATTGATCAGGACCGTATGAAGTTTATGCTTCATCAGTTTCTCGTCAACGTCTTCTGTCAATTCACTCCCCCATGTATCTGAGTGCTCTCTAGAATTTAATTATGCTTGTCTCTTATATAGACATGATATTCCTTTATTCTTAGTTCTTGATTTTTGGCATGAAAAAAAATCCAGCCAAATTGATTTACGGCTTTAACTCCTGATTTATCGCGTAGTTATCTTCTTGCCAGCTGTATAAATCATCTTTAAATCACTTACTTAACTATGGTCAAATAAAATAAAACAACTAGTTAAGTTTATCCTTAAGCTCTACTAGCTAGATATTTTTTCATTTTCTGATCTCTCTATTCTGTCAGTCAATTCTGTAGTTCGTCGCCAGTGACAACTGCCAGTTCCATCAGTACAAATTTAGTTAGCTTCAGGATCTCCATCTGTTGGGCATCATTGGATCTTTTCTTGTCGGGCAACACTATTTTTAGCTCGTCGGGCATCCTGTGTTTTTGCTTCATCGGGAAACACTCTCTTCTAATCGTCGGGTATCACTGTGACTTTATCTCTGTCTTTACCAATGGTGTGCACTCTGCCAGTGTAATCTGTCACTTGGTGAATACTTGACTTTTATGCATTGCTGAAAGCATAACCTCTATTCCATTGATTATCTAAATTATTTGGCATTATGTATATGACCATACAGATGATATCAAGTTGACATCAATGACAATACAAACCATTAACTGATTTAATGTCTTGCATCATCTTCAACTTAACATTATCAAACATTCAATCAGTTACATGTCATCAATCTCTTCCTTTGGAATTGATGGCAACATACTATATTATCAAACTATACTATTTCTAATACAATATGAAATACAATTTGAGATTCGTCAAATTACCAAACAGTTTGTTTTGATAACTGATAAAAATGTCTGACCACCGGTAAGCTCTGTGTTAGCTTAGATTTGATTCTTGAAGCTTTCATGTTTCTTCTTCTGATGTGTTGTGACCTCTGTTGGTGTCATTTTTTCTTTTCTTCTTTGATGTCTTTGTCTTGTATTTGCAACTTTTATACAAATAATCTCCCTATGGATATGATCTCTCCCTATTTGGAGTAATCTGATAATGAATAGTTTCTGATGATAATATGGATATATTCTCTCCCTCTGACATTAATGCCAAACAAATATGTTCACAGATATCTGACATTCTGTTAAACAATTTATTCTATCCATAATATATTCCTTGAATTTCCCTTATCCATCATATAACAATTTGCACTGGTCCTTGGTTCTGATATATACCTTTTTGTATATAGATGTAGCTTTGAAGTTCAACTTCTGCTTGCATCAATAATGAATGATATTCTAATAATATATGGTTGATACAGCTTTCAATCCTTTTACTGACTGTTAGACATGGGCTTGACCCCTAGTATTTTCCTCAAGTACTCAAATCTATCTTGGGAAGTGGCTTGGTGAAGATATTAGCCAATTGTTCTTTTGATTGCACATATTCAAGTATCACCTCTTTTTCTTGAACTTATTCTCTTAAATAATGATACTTGATGGCAATGTGTTTAGTCTTTGCATGCATGACTAGATTCTTGGAAATATTTATTGCACTGGTGTTATCACAATAGATAACTACTGGTTCTATGATTTTCATATGCATACCTTCCAGCAACTATTTGATCCATGCAATATTTGAGCACTTTGCAGTAGCAGCAACATATTTTGCTTTTGCAGTAGAATAAGAGATGCATCCTTGCTTCTTGCTAATCCATGTGACAAGTCTGTCACCCATAAAGAATGCTCCTCCAGTTGTGCTCTTTGAGTCATCAAGATTTCCACCCCAATCAGCATCGGTAAACACTTTCAATTCAAATTTTCTTTCCCTTCTATACCATAAGCCAAATTCCTCAGTATTCTTCAGATATCTTAGGATTCTTTTCATAGCAGTCATATGTGATTCCCTGGGGTTAGCATAAAATCTAGCAACAATCCCTACTACATGTGCAATATTTAGTCTAGTGTGTACAACATACATGAGTTTCCCTATCATTGATCTGTATAGAGTCTGACTTACCTCTGTTTTCTTGTCTTTCTTTGTTAATTTACATCCAGTAGCCATCAGTGTTCCAACAGGTTTGGAATCTTCCATCTTGAATATTTTCAGAACCTCTTTGATGTATTTGGACTGTGTAATGAAAATACCTTCACTTTGTTGAATGATTTGCAGACCAAGAAAGAAATTGATCTCTCTAAACATAGACATCTCAAATTATTTTCTCATCTCATCAGCAAATGATTTGCATAGCATATCATTGCCTCCAAATATGATGTCATCAACAAATATTTCAGCAATCAAAGTGTTAGCATTAGTATCTTCTTTTAAATAAAGATTACTGTTTTCACTAGTCATCATGAATCCAATACTTATTAGATAGGAATGAAGTCATTCATACCAGGCTCTAGGAACTTGTTTTAGTCCATACAAGGCTTTGTGAAGTCTACATACCATGTTCCGCTTGTCTAGATCAACAAACCCTTCTGGTTGTTCAATGTATACCTCTTCTTCAAGTAGTCCATTTAGGAATGTTGACTTGACGTCCATTTGATATACTTTGAATCCTTTGTATGCAGCATAAGCAAGTAGAATTTTTACTCCTTCTATCCTAGAAATGGGTGCAAAGGTTTCTCCATAGTCTATATCTTCCTCTTGTGCATACCCCTTGCATACTAGTCTTGCTTTGTTCCTTGTGACTTCTCCATTCTCGTTCAGTTTGTTCCTGAATACCCATTTTGTACCGATGACATTCTTGTCATCTGGTCTTGGCACAAGTGACCATGTCTTGTTCTTTTCAATCTATTCAATCTAATCATTTATAGCACTTATCCATTCTTCATTATCTAGTGCAACATTCACACATTTTGGTTCAAACTCACAAATTAAGCAATTTGAGTTTAAAGACTTACTTCTTGTTCTTCTACCAGCTTTCTTATCTCTTATGATCTGGTCCTTTGGATGGTTCCTTCTTACATATCTTGCAAGTATAGGTACAAATCTTTTCATATCAGCTTGATCTTCATTACCTTGTGTTAGGATTAGGATCACTGAGAGGGGTGGGTGAATCAGTGATCTATCAATCAATACCTTTTCTTATTATCTGAATCTTTACTTAATGCTTATGTACTCAACTTGAATATCAATGCAAGTAAGATAAATATACACAACACATAACACCATATATGATTATGGGGAAACCCAATGTAGGTGAAAACCCCAGTGGGAATTAGTAACCACAAATATTCTATACTAGTGTCTTATGATCCTTATTAGAAGATCCTTAACCTTGTTAGAAGTTGTCTTTAAAATACATGAAGTACAGTGACCTTGTTAAGGGTCGGACCCTGCTAGGTGTCTTTTACAATAGCCCTATTAGGGGTGGTGGACTCACTGTCCAAGGACTCACTATCCAAATGGTGAAGGCTACAACCTTCTGGATATTTGATACACACTGTATTTGCAAGGTGAACTGCTGCTGTGACACTGCTTGTCTGATCAGTTCCTTTTGTGCGCTGATGCTTCAACCTGTTGTAAAGCACTAAAAAAATCTTATCTTCACTCTGAAAGCTTCTACTTCATTATCTATATCATCAAAAAATGATAGATATACCTTTGCTTCTTTTACACTCTGCTCTGCTTTTCTTATCTCTGGCTTTTGCAACTTTTCCCATCACAAATGACCTTCTATAAGTAATTCCTCAAAGGAATGAACATGAAAAATTTAGGAAAAATTTTACCATGTCTCTTGATCACTTACATAACCATGCAACCCTTCATTAATTCATCTTAACATTAATTATAACTTCTTTACTCAAACCGAACAGACACGTCGTTTCACACAGTTTGCTTCACCAAAATAGCTCTAACTAATTATCCTGGATGAATCAAGTCATGCAATTTTAACCATAGGTTTTTAGGTCACTAAAAATGACTAATCTAAAGGCTCAAGTCTTGAGGATGAGTTTAACTTCCACGCCAAAACAATCTCTATCGGCTCTTTCCATGATCTCTGTCCTATTCTGGCATTCACTTGTTGTACCTCTTCAACTGGCTATATATTCTTCATACTTCAAAATCTGATCATGCTCTCTTAGAATTATAATTTAAAAATACTCATAAGCTTATCTTCAAAGGAACATATCATTTTGATAACAAACAAACACACGCTACTCAAAACTATAATAGTCTATTCCTTGCTCTGTCCTGTTTTCTGTACTTAGCCAATTTATGATCTTCTGATAATGTGTGCTGACTCCAAAACTTTATATGAATTTGTTTCCATAATTAAAAAACTAAATAGATTCATATACTTTAGTATAGTCAACTTTCCAACAATCTCCTCCTTTGTCATTAATGGCAACAAAGGAATATGGTGAAGTTGCTATATGTACTTTATACAAAATCTCTCTATCTTATATCTCCCTTTTATCATATACTAGACTCAATATTCTTCATACTCTACTCCCCCTTTGACATTAATGAAAAAGGTCCTCAAAAAACACTTCTATCTTTTTACTCAGCATACACATCTAGATATGCAATCTGCAATTTTTGTATCTCTTTCTCCCAAAATGCAATCAATGAATTAACAATCTGTAGATGGGTGCATAATACATATTGTAGCTTCTCCATTTTCTCCAAGTCTATGCTAGGACCTTGATCATATGATAGACTCCATATTCTATACATTACTTTAATCACCCTTTGATATTATCTTCTGTGCCTTCTCAATCTTATTAATCTACCCCTGATAGACACATATTGATATCGGTGGAGGGATCTTCCAAAAATTTCCTTATCTTCTCTATCATAGCCTTTACCTCCTAGATCTTCTTTGTAATGATGTTCACTTAAGTTTCCTGATTCATATAGTCAGCAATAATCTTTATTCCTTTTGCTGCAAACTCTTTCAAGGATGTTTTACCAACTTTGAGTGAACTAAGATCAAGTGTAAAGGTGCTAACCAATTCACTGAGCCTCTTCTTCATATACTTCTCTTCTGCAATATCTGATCTATTTTTCATGACTTCTTAAGATTATATACTCCCACTTACTTATTTACTCCCCATGAGTCTAAGTCTATTATGGGTGTCAAGCTTTACAACAATGATGATGAATTTTCCATCACTTCAATCTTCTCTTTTCTACTTCCTTTCCTATGATATCTAAAATCAATATATCTTCTTGCTGATATAAAGACTCTCAGCTTCTTGAGTACTCACAAATATCTCTTCAAAATTGTCTAGAATAATATCCATTGCTACCATTGATAATTCAACATTATCAATCACGAATGTATCCTTCATGTCCTTGGCCATTGGCGCATAATCCTATGGACCTTTCATAATATTTTTATCTGCTTCTTCACATGATATTTCAAATTGTATCTTCAATCAATTCTGCTCTTACATGAACACTCTTTTGTTGTATTCACACTTAGATGATCAATAATAAGTATGTGCTTCCAAGGATAACATTAGGTTGGCTCTTAAACAAAATCTCCAATGGTTATACTGATACTCTCACATAGAACACTACTCAAGAAGATTCCTCTTCATGAAATTAACATGCTGAAGCATACTGATAAATCACTTCCGAGATGTTTCAAAGATTTTCTTGATATCAATCTCTACTGAAGAATGTAATTGTGACGCTTTGCTACTTGACTACAAGTTCTCCTTTGATTATCCAGCTGCTTACTCGAATGTTAAGTAATTTTTCAACTAATTTATGAAATGACGTGTCCGCGCTTTGGCTTCATTTCAAACTCGAATTACTTTGCTTAACAAATAACAATTATCAATCTCCTTTCTTTGCTGATGAGAATAATTGTAATGCATTAATAATAGGGCTTCTATGATCTCCAATCATTTATTCTGACCACAAGTGAGGACTTGGTGATTTCAAAGTAGATTTTTGCCATTAATACTTCCCGCGTAGACATAGAAAGCAACTGTAACTTTCATTCTTGCTCCTGATAACAATTTAGATTGTGTTCTCTTGCATACTTCATCACAATGTCACCAAACAATTGTAATCCAAGGTACATACTCAGAGGTGAGTATACCAGCCATGCAGGGGTTCAGAGCTAGAATAGCTCCCCCTAAGACCATGAGGGTCAACTATTCAGAAGTAGAAGGTGCATCCACTGAGGATGCATCTCCTACTTTTTTCTCTTCCTTTTCCTTCTTTACTTCGACCCATATTTTGCTTGCATCTTGTGTATCTTTCACAAATTTGATTTCTCCTTCCTTATCCCATATTGAATCTTCTAAAATTTTAGGGTTTTCCTATCTCTATGCTCTAGATCTATAATGCTTAGAGATGTGTCCAACTTTTCCACATGAGTGACAAATGATAGGAGGTCTGATGTTATTATTCATCATGCTGCACTGCTTGGTTGTATGTCCATTGTAATTACACATCTAACATGTAATGTTCTGAGGGCTTCTAAAATTTTGCTGAGGATAACTTCTTTGTCTTTGCTAATTCTGATTTCTTTGATTATTCAAATTCGTGTTCTTCTAAATTGTTTTACGATTCATAGCTCTATGACCAAATTTATTGCATGAATAATAGTAACCATTGAAAGGTCTTACCTCTTTACAATTCCTTGCAATATGTCCATGCTTGTTACAGGCATAAAAATTATGATCAACTAGCTTGCATTCATCCTTAGGTGGTTCAACATTGTCTTTAGTCTGATTTCCAATCTCCTCAGTATCTGTGATGTCCTTTGGTGCTTTCATTCTTTCTTGCATGTTATCAATCTGAATTTGTGCTTTATTGTATCCTACACCGCTGGTATCTCCTTTAACCTTTTGGGCATACAACTGTGATTCTATCAGATCCTTGCTTGTTTGTAACTTGTCAATGTGATTCTTTGCTGCAATCAATTCAAATTCCATCTTATCTTTGTTGTTTCTTAACTCCAAGATTTCCATGTTTGCTTGTCTCAGTTCTTCATCTAACTGCTTGTTTGCTTTGACTTGATCATCATAGGCATCTTGATTGTTACATAGATTTTCATCTAATTATTCAATCTAATCCTTCATAGATGAATTTTGTTCATTCAACCTTTTGAATAATTCTCCCAAATCATTTGTAGAACAATTCCTTAATTCCTTTTTTTAGTTTCTTGATAAGTATTTGCATGCCTTCAACTTTTAGTTTTAGATCTTCATTTTATTTTTCATATGTGTCAAGTTCTTCAAGGGCTGCTTAAAGATTCTTTTTTAGGTGTTTCATTTCTTCCTTCTCCATGATCTCCTCAAGTGGTTAAACTTCTTTTCTGAAGACCAGAGCTCTGATACCAATTATTATGATTAGGATCACTGAGAGGGGGGGTGAATCAGTGATCTATCAATTAATACTTTTTCTTATTATCTAAATCTTTACTTAATGCTTATGTACTCAACTTGAATATAAATGCAAGTAAGATAAATATACACAACACATAACACCACATATGATTATGGGGAAACCCAATGTAGGTGAAAACCCTAGTGGGAATTAGTACCCACAAATATTTTGTACTAGTGTCTTATGATCCTTGTTAGAAGATCCTTAACCCTGTTAGGAGTTGTCTTTACAATACATGAAGTGTAGTGACCTTGTTAAGGGTCAAACCTTGTTAGGAGTCTTTTACAATAACCCTATTAGGGGTGGCGGACTCACTATCCAAGGACTCACTGTCCTAATGGTGAAGGCTACAACCTTCTGGATATTTGATACACACTGTATCTGCAAGGTGAACTGGTGTTGTGACACTACTTGTCTGATCAGTTACTTTTGTGTGCTGATGCTTTAATCTCTTGTAAAGCACTACAATAATCTTATCTTCACTCTGAAAGCTTCTACTTCAATATCTATATCATCAACATATGATAGATATATCTTTGCTACTTTTACACTTTGCTCTACTTTTCTTATCTCTGGCTTTCGCAACTTTTCCCATCACAGATGACCTTCTATAAGTAATTCCTCAAAGGACATGAACATGTCAGCTTTAGGAAACCTTTTACCATGTATCTTGATCACTTACATAACCATGCAACCCTTCATTAATTCAGCTTAACATTAATTATAACCGCTTTACTCAAACCAAACAGACACGTCTTTTCACACAGTCCGCTTCACCAAAATAGCTCTAACTAATTATCCTGAATGAATCAAGTCATGGAATTTTAACCATAGGTTTTTAGGTCACTAAAAATGAATAATATAAAGGTGTAAAAGTCCTGAGGATGAGTGCAAATTCCACGCCAAAACAATCTCTCTCGGCTCTTTCCATGATCTCTGTCCTGTTTTGGCATTCACTGGCTGTACCTCTTCAACTGGCTGTATCTTCTTCATATTTGCAGATCTGATCATTCTCTCTTAGAATTATCATGTAAACATACTCATAAGCTTATCTTCAAAGGCACATATCATTTTTATAACAAATGAACATGCGCTACTCAAAACTATAACAGTCTGTTCCTTGCTTTGTCCTAATATCTGTACTTAGCCAATTTCTGATCTTCTGATAATGTGTGCTAACTCCAAAAATTTATATGAATTTTTTTCCATAATGAAAAAACTAAATAGAGTCATATACTTTAGTATAGTAAACTTTCCAACACATTGCACATTATTTTGATCATTATCCTGACCATCGGTAACAACATTCTGACCGTCGGTTGCAACATTCTGTTGTTCTGGATTTAAGCACTGTTGCTCGGGTAGAGTTATGGGTTCTTCATAGTATACAAGCTTGTTGTAGTCTTCTGGTTCTTTTGCACTTTCCATCTCATTCTTTTCTGCAAATTCATCAATCTTCACATTTGCACTTTCAACTATTTAGTTAGAAGCCTTGATTAGACATTTAAAAGCTTTACTTTTGGTAGAATACCCTAGAAAAATACCTTCATCACTTTTGGCGTCAAGATTTCCATTTCTATAATATTTTAAGAAATAGCATTGACTTCCAAATATTTTGAATTAACTTACATTGGGTGTTTTACCATACCATAGTTCATAAGGAGTCTTCTTTGAGTCCTTTTTCAATTGTACTATGTTAAGTGTATAGACAGCAGTGCTAACAACTTCTCTCTAGAAGATCTGGGTGATGTCCTTTTCTATCATCAGGGTTCTAGCATAGTCAACTATTGATCTAATCCTTCTCTTAGCAATCCCATTTTGTTGTGGTGTTCTTGGTGTAGAAACCTATCTTTTTATACCATGCTCATTACAGAAATTAGTGAATTCATCTGATATAAATTCTCCTCCTCTATCTGATCTCAGACATTTCAGATCCTTACCACTTTATTTTTCTACCATAGCCTTATACCATTTAAACATCTTGAATGTTTTAGATTTTTCTTTTAAAAACATGACCGTCATCATTCTAGAGTAATCATGAACAAAGAGAATAAAATATCTATCTCCATAATAGCTCTTTGTCCTCATAGGTCCACATAAATAAGTATGGACTAATTCTATAATATCATTAGATGTATGGGTTTTTCTTTTGAAACTAGACTTTGTCATTTTACCTTTTTGATAATTTTTGCACATGATGTTGTCTGGCTTTATCATCGTCGGTAAGCCTCTTACACTTCTTTTCCTGCTTATTTTCATCATGTTGTCAAAATTCACATGACACAACCTTTTGTGCCATAGCCATATGTCTTCATTTCTAGTCATCAAGCAAGTGGGGTTAGTATCATTCAGATAGAATAAGCTACCTTTGGTCTGTTCACTAGTGCCAATCAGTTTTCCAGATTCATTGAAGATCTTTGCCTTCTTGTTTTCAAATGCTACTCTATGACTTGAATTATTCAGCTGAGAAACACTCAATAGATTATAATTCAATCCTTTTACCCAATAAGAATTTTCACATTTAATCAGGTTATTTGGCATTACTATTCCTTTACCTTCAATTTGACAAGGTGAATCATTTCCCATTCTTACTGTACCACCTTTATAGTATTCAAAAGTATTAAAATTTTCTTTGTCACCGGTCATATGGTGAGTGCAGCCACT
>MU227431.1:2170506-2184667 GCA_018584345.1 Thuja plicata | reverse complement strand
TTAGCATTCTTCTTTCCATGAGTGCTTCAATTTCATCTAGATCTTCTTCTTCACTTTCACTTTCACTGTCTCTTCTAGATGAGTGTCTCTGACTAGATTTGCTTATTCTCATAGAAGACTTGAATGCTAACTCTAAGCTTGGTAAGACACTATTATCAAAGTTATTCATCTCAAATAAAATTAGTCTACCAATTAGGCTATCAAGAGTGATTGTATTATTTTCTACTGCTCTCATTTCTTGAATAGAAGAGACTCTAATAGCATAAATAGGAAATAAGGTTCTTAGGATTTTACTTACCACTGTCTCCTTTTCAAGTGTACCTCCAACACCTCGTATAGCATTGACTACTTCTTTTATTCTTGTGTTGTACTGTGTGATGTTTTCACCTTCTTTCATTCTGAGATCATCAAAATTTCCTCTAAGGCTTTCTGCCTTGGCTCTCAGAACATTTGCATCACCTCCATGTACAAGTTTCAACTTGTCCCACATTGTTTTAGCATTTTTTCAATCTTTGACATCCTCAAATTCAGCATCAAAGAGTGAGGCTGAAAGCTCTATAACCATGCAGTTATGTTCATGCTTTACTCTCAATTGATCTACTGTCAATGGTCCTGTAGGCAACTCATATACAATATCTAAGTATTGAGTAATATCATTGCTAATACCTGATAAGTGAAGCTTTATCCTACTTTTCCATGAAGAAAAGTTGTCCTTGTTCAACTTGGGCACATCTCGTCTATTCATATTGTGATCTTTACTTAGGTCTTGAAACCTTCCTTCTAAGCATACAAGCTCTGATACCAATTGTTAGTAATAACTGAGAGGGGGGGAGAATCAGTGGCCTCAAAAATTTATCCTTTTAAACTTCAATCCACCAATTAATACACCTCAGAATATTAAGTCCCTACAAGATGTATGCCATTGAAATACTTGAAACAAATGACTGTCTGTCAGGTTACCTTGTCTGTCCTTCTTCTCCTTGATAATCGATAAGCAGTAAAACTTATTTACCGATGCTCAGTAAATATGCAGAGTATAGCAGTCAATCCATAAATGCATATGTGAAATGTAAAACACTAAACTAATAAACCATACACACATAACATAAGGATTTTAACGTGGAAACTCTATTAAGGGAAAAACCACTGGGACCAGTACCCCAAATTTTCACTCTTCTGAAGTGAGCCCTGTTAGGAGCCAACCTTGTTAAAGGTTACAAACACACTATTAGGTGCGACCTTGTTAGAGTATTTTTATACATATATTATCACTAAGTATCTAGCATCTACGCTACCATCCTTGAATCAGTCTCATGACTGTCAATAGGCTTTATGCTAATATTACTACCATCCTTGAATCAGCCTCCTTCTTAGACTGTCAATAGGCTTTAGGTAAGACCGATGCTACTATCATGAGTCAACATTTTTGGTAATCTGTTAGGATATACCTCAGATATAAAAGAGTGTTAAGTCCTGCTCTATTAAGAGACTTAATGCTTCAATGGTTAAACTGAAGCATAATGACCTATTTCTAATGCAACTTTGAATTGCAGATATTTAGATCTATTTATGTACAATACCTTTCTGATCAATGTATCAATTCTATTCCTTTGTTCTTCATTCTTTCTACTCTGTGATGCTGTGCTTCACTGTGTGTCAGTGTCTGCAGAATTCTTTAGCTCTTCCTTAGCTTGATTGATCAGGATTGTATGAAGTTTAACCTTCATCATTTTCTCTTCAGCATCTTCTGTCAATTCACTCCCCCATGTATCTGAGTGCTCTCTAGAATTGAATTATGCTTGTCTCTTATATAGACATGATATTCCTTTATTCTTGGTTCTTGATTTTTGGCGTGAAAAACAATCTAGCCAAATTGATTTATATCTTTAACTCCTGATTTATCTCATAGTTATCTTCTTGCCAGCTGTATAAATCATCTTTAAATCACATACTTAACTGTGGTCAAATAAAATAAAACAACCAGTTAAGTCTATCCTTAAGCTCTGGCAGCTAGATATTTTGTCATTTTCTGATCTCTTTGTTCTGTCGGTCAATTCTATAATTTGTCGCCGGTGAAAACTGCCAGTTCCATTGGTACAACTTTAGTTAGCTTCAGGATCTCCATCCATCGGGCATCATTGGATCTTTTCTCATTGGGAAACACTATTTTTAGCTCGCCGGGAATCCTATGATTTTTCTTCATCGGGCAACACTATCTTCTGATCATTGGGTATCACTGTGACTTTATCTCTGTCTTTACCGATGGTGTGCACTCCGCTGGTGTAGTCTGTCACTTGGTGAATACTTGACTTTTATGCATTGCTAAAAGCATAACCTCTATTCCATTTATTCTCTAAATTCTTTGGCATTATGTATATGACCATACAGATGATATCAAGTTGACATCAATGACAATACAAACCATTAATTGATTTAATGTATTGCATCATCTTCAACTTAACATTATCAAACATTCAATCAGTTACATGTCATCAGTGAAAACTTGGTAGCATGTTACTGGTGGTTTTTCCCATATTGGGTTTCCACATTAATTACTTGTGTCTACTTGTGTGAATGCTTATGGTTTGCTTTACTGTTATGTTACAAGCTAATTTCAATTAACAGTAAACTGCATGATTAAAGTTGTTTATTTATGCTACTGCTGCCAAGTAGATTTGAAGTACATAAAGTTTTAATTGCTACATCTAGACCTGAGGATAACTGATTCACCCCTCCCCTCTCAGTTATTCTAAATTCATTCTAACATTAGTAGCCCGTTCTTTAGTGTCAAGAACAACACCAATAAATTTTATATGATGAGAAGAATCATCATGGAGACTAAGGGGAGGGGAATAAAGTCTAGGTTTAGGAGGGCTCTTCTTTTTGGAAACCCTACGGATTTTATCCACACTATCAAGAGACATGGGCTCAGGATCACTCTTGGTCTCCCAATCTTCTTTTTCTGAGCACATGTTGTCAAAAGCCACTTGGTCTATATTTGTATCATCCTCTAAAGGAATGGTAAATGATCTAGGTTTTAATTTGGAGGGAGAGGGACAATATTTATAGTACTTAACAATAAGAAAAATAAAATTCTCATTTAAAAAAGATTTTCTTTTGATTTTTATCATGATCTTTTTAATATTATGTAGTAAGATATTACAAGGTAGAAGGGAAAAGAGATGTGAAAATTGTGTGCAAAAATGATTGAGAAGCATGAAATGGTATCTGTAAATAGTAGTGAAAATTTCATATAGGGAGAAATATTCAATAAGAACCTCAAATACTTCAACCCACAATTTCTTTATTGAATTCATGGCATACCCACTTTTATTCTTCTTCACCAGGTTCTGTCCCCTTCACAGTACTTCACAAATTTATTAGCCACCATATCTAAATCCTTTTGGTTGTTGAAAAAATTATTACTATCCCTGGGGAGACTAGTAACATGATCAATAAGTTCTTATGTGAAATCCCATTTACACATAAACATATAGATAATATTGTTCTTCTAATTGTCAATAAAATTCTTTATAATTATAGGGTCAAAACAATGGAGTTTTTTTTTCCAATAAAGGGGTAGCTCCACATCTCTTCAAAATCCTCCAAATGTTGGGATCATTCTTAACATCCTCATAGTTAATAAGTTCAAGAGAATTTATATCAACACCCATTTTTATCAGAGAAGAAATGGTTAGCCCTATATTGTTATCTTTCACAAAGATTACCAATATGAATCCTACACATGTCTCCTCTCTAACTCTATCTTTTCTGAGACTGCATTAGGAAATTTTTAATGCATCTTCCATGTCATTGATTTGTCACCATGGACTCCAACATTGGCAAAATAATCTGGTATATTATAATCCTCTTAATATATCTGTGACATATTGCATTCTTTCAATGAAATAATGATAGCTTTGGACCCTTCGATCAAATTTGTAATTGATCACGAGGGACCTTAGATATTTATTAAATATTAAATAATATTGTTAGAGTCCCCCTAAATCCATACCTTGGTGAAATTCATCTATTCAACCAAGAAAAGACCATGGTAGGCAACCACAACTTTATCGATGTCATTTGTTTGAATTCCCAAGGGGAGCATCACTGCTACTAAGAACACACCATATTTATTTCTTAGCAATCCCCACACCATGTTGGCTCAGGGTCACCCTTAGCCATCCCATATATAAATTATTATTAATTGTCAATCATAAAAAATAATTTTCTAGTTCAATCACCTTGATGGTGTCAGAGAAAATGACGTCAATGATCTTGGAATAGTTCAAAACATGATATATACCAACTTCAAGACCAATATTTCATAATAAAAAGCACAAAGATCATAAAGTGCATGAGCGTAATAGACTCATCAATGTCTCTACCTTGGTTGCAATAAAAATGCTATATTTTGACTAATGTACTATCACATGAGTGTTAAATATTATACCAACATTTTTTATTTTATATCATAACATAAAATTATAACTTAATATATTCTTTTATTTTAAAGGCAATAATGAATTATTATAATTTAGAGAGTTTTTTAAAAAATTTAATTGGTTTTAGATTATACTAAAAACTATTGTGAATGATTTAAGCTTACGATTTAGTGATTTTTATTCAAACTTAAAGTTGAACTTTATAAATGCATAAGAAAATTAATTTAAAATTTAACTGGAATTATTATATTTAAAATATTATGAAAAAGAAAGATGTGTATTTCAATTGTTGTATATTAGTGTAAACTAAATGGATATTTTTCTATATATTTCATTCAATTCATAATTATTCTAGATAATATTGATTAATTTTCATAGTGATTAAAAATAACTTAGACTTTCTTTTTTAGATATTACAATTAATTTTATTTTTCTCTCATTTTTTGGGTTTCTTTTATATTTTTAAATTAAGAATTACATGGAAATAATTCTTTTAATATACATATGATTATTAAAAATGATCAAATTACGGAGCTACCTAAGTGATTTCACAAATGCTAGGGATTTCACAAACATTGGCTCTCATTGAACGTACCTACTCTTGTCGACTAAAATATTCTCGATATTTTCCTTTTGTTTCAAAGTTAGGTTTTTCTCTACATATTTGTTAGGAGTTCTATTGAGATGAAAGAGACCTTTCTTGGGCCACTAGTAGAAATTTTAGAGGCTATGGCTCTGCCACTACAACCTTGAATAGAAGTGGTTTATCCTTCAGTTCTTGGTGGCCAATTGAAGACTAGTGGTGATCTCTTCAATAAAAATCACTAGGATAGGATTTTTTGTGGAGAATAAAAAGAGGATAATTTTAGGGGTTTGGGAAGGAGCTCCTAATAGGAAAGGAAGAAACAATAGAATGCCAATAGGGACAAGGGCTGTAGTACTATGTAAGTAGGATGTATTTAGGTGCAATCAAGAAAACAAGTGATGATGGAGTAGTGAGTACCAAATAAATTGAGCTCCTTGTAGAAAGACACAATTTTCTAAAGACACAGTTTTCTTAGAAAAAGAGATTGAAGAAGAGTTCATTGAAAAAAGATATGGATATGGGCCTAATATTTAGATTTCAAGGGTTTTAGCCTATCCTTGTAGAGTTTGATAGATATATTTCTAAGCAGTGGAGTCACCTTGTGGATGGGGAGATTTAGGTTTAGCCTTGAGCTCAAGGTTTTTTTATGGTTGTGTTTAATAAAGAGAAAGATAGCGAGAAAATTGTATGTGATTCTTTCTAGAGAAAAGAGAATAAGCATAGGTTGTTGCTGAAACCCAAGTACCCAACATTCGACTCGGATACCAAACTATTCCATAAAACTCCTATATGGGTAAGATTTCCTAACGTTTTATTACAATTTTTGTTTGAGACTTATTTTGAAGCAATTGGGAATACTTTGGATAAATTTATGGGAGTAAATGAGGGATAACAAGAGTTTTTTCATATGAATTATGCCCTCACTTTGGTTGAGATGGACTTGAAAAAGGCTTCTCTATAAGATTTTTTTCTAGAATTTTCAAGTGGACTATGACCGTAATGAGTTGACTATGAAGGAATACCCTTTAGGTGTGTATAATGTTTTTAGACTAAGCATATTGTTGTAGAATACTATAATTAGAAAATCCATAACCAAACAACTTGGTGGAGGTATGTTCCCCATAGTTCTACTTAGCAGAGATACAAGAATGTAAATAGGAAATTCCTCCATAGACTTAGTAGGGTAATGAATACAAAATTGTGATAGCGCCTTAGGCTATTGAGGGGAAGGTTGATGCTCATGGATAGCAGGATTTGGTTTGTGAAACTACAAAGATTTTGTTAAAATATATGACAAATATTAGTTCATCTAAAAAATCCTACTTAATAGGCGATAAGTAATTGGGGTATCACATGGATAATAAAAGGTAAATAGGGAGGAGAGGAGGTGGGGAGGAATGTCAAAATGTCACTACCCAATAAGCTACATGTAGCCTAGTTTAAGAGGAGAATATATAAAGTGATGATGTGATGGAGTGGAAGAAATAAACATCAAGGATATGGGATGGTTGGAAAGTCGTGGAGGGTAAGAGAGACAAGAATGTTAAGTAGGAAGGATCTTTTGGCATGATATTATGATCCTAGACTAAGGGAGGAGTTAATAGAAAATATTAGTTTTATGATTGATTAATAGGTCTTAGCACTGGGGTGCTCTGTCTCATGGTGAGGTGGTTACCTTTTTGTAGCCACCTCTCATTTGGGAAAGGCTCAAAACTTAGTTATCAATAAACTTTAAAAGTTTTCATTGATAAAATAAAATAAAAAATTTAATATACGTAATTCAAGATAGAATATTAATTTTCATTATATTAAGGTTAAAATATTTTTTTACGTTATCATCATACAAAATAAATCTAGGTATAATCTCATAACATTTAAGCATGTAGTCCATCATTAATAATTTTAGGAAAATAACTACATTTACCAATATTAACTTTATAAATTACTCCTTGAAGAAAATGGGATATAAAATCATAAAATAAACAATGATTTGGCTTATTGAAAATAATAAGCTTAACACACAAGAGTGGCCTTCTACCACATATATAATAGTAAAAATTTAATCGATATAAACATGGCATTGAAATATTTTTCCCCATCATTCTCACCATGTTTTCGAATCTGACCATATAATTATACTTAATAAAAGGGAGGAAAACTAAATGAATACTAACAAAGTGAAAGTTTAAAACAAAAAATCAAACAACTCTTCCCTTATATCGTGTTCTAAACCTTTTCATTTTTTCTATTAAATTTGTAAATCTCTATATTGATTCCCTATAAGATCATGGTGAATTTACTACTAAAAAAGCTCCAAAAATCTGAAAACATCAAGTGTGAAGTATCAATCAATCTTGGGATATCCTTTAGATCATTTCTTAAATATAACCTAAGAAAGAAAACTAACAAATTAATAATTATATTGATTTATTTTATAAATATAGGTATCTTTCATAAGATAAAGTAAGCTTCAAGGGTATGTGCAGGATCATGGGGGGTCAAAGTAGGCACTTAAGTGGCAATGAAATTTAAAAAAAAATAGAGTTATGAAAAGTGATGTAAAAATTTCAATAGGTTATCAACCTTCTATCAAAAATATGTAAGAATAGAATCTATAGTAAAATGAATTTTGTTTCTAAGCTACTAGTTTTTTTTTGAAAAAAATTAATCTATTGGAAGAAAATTTGAAATTTAATTGTAGTAGTACATAAATTTCAAGAAAAATATAAGAAGTAGGTGTATGTTTGACCACCCTAGCTACAATAAAATGATAATATTTTTTTATAATATTTTAGATATAAGTAAAAAACTCTTGTTTGGGTCTTACACATACTTTTCTGCAATTTTTTTCCAAATAATTAAATAATTATATTTTTTTTACTACATTTTTTTGGGAATATAAAAAATCATGTGTCTAATCACTTTAATTTTAGAGCATGCATATTATTATTTTTAGATACACTTGCATATGTTTCTTTAATTAATTATGCACATACTAGAGAATATTCACACACACAAACACAAAAAAAAAAAGAAAAATGCTAGCATCTCACACTTAGATATTGTACTATTTTTTCAAGATTTTTTTCTCACAACAATGAAAGAATTCAGAGAAAAATAGTCAAGAATTGAGAATTAAATACGGGTGAGAAACGATATGTTCAATCATCTTGCATCATTATGGCTGCAAGGATGGCCAATATATCTTTTGATAGGTCGATGTTAAAACTCTCTCTCTCTCTCTCTCTCTCTCTCTCTCTCAATGTTGTCTAAATTTATATTTCTAAATATTATACAAATTTAATTACAATTTTTCCTTTGTAAGGTANATATGTTCAATCATCTTGCATCATTATGGCTGCAAGGATGGCCAATATATCTTTTGATAGGTCGATGTTAAAACTCTCTCTCTCTCTCTCTCTCTCTCTCTCTCTCTCAATGTTGTCTAAATTTATATTTCTAAATATTATACAAATTTAATTACAATTTTTCCTTTGTAAGGTAAAGTATAATTTAAATAGTAATTGTAAATTTTAATATTTGTATATATAGGTAGATTATATTCATGGATGATTTTAGCATAGATTCTCTCTTAGGTCAGTAGGCACCTACACCCCCATCTCTATGACCACCTACACCTCCACCTCCACCTATTCTTGAAGAGTTGAGAGAAAATATGAGGAGAAATATTTTTTCAATTATACGAGACATTGGTACCATTAGACATTATTCTCATCTCCCTCTCAGGCTACTACATTTTGCTGATACTATGCAAGACATTATAGATTATGTATAAACATTACATAACGAGTTGGATAGTTTTTGCACATGGAAGGACTCCATGCGTGCATATTATAATGACGACCTCTCTTATAAAGAGGTCCATGAATTTACAAAATCTAAATTGAAACTTTCTTTTGTGAACCCTAAAATGGGTGAGACAATAAATGAGAAGAAACCACACATATATATTATATGGTGTTAACAGCCAAAGATATCTGAGCATTTTTGGGTGAGGGATCGATGATATTTTACCATCCACAACATGATAATCATGAAGTTGTATGAACTTCCTAAAACAATTATGGGCTGAATTTGAATTGGGTAAAAAACCCAATTAGTTTGACGTTAGATTAGTATAGGGGTCGACAAAGGTATGCCACAGGAAAGGCCAGGGGCCAAAGTGAGTGATAGAGTTAGAAATCATGTGCATAATCATCCATTTGTTCCTCTTCCTGCTTCACTTGTTCATGCACCTGTCCATCATCATGAAGTGAAGTCTATTATTGTTTATTGAGTCCCCTTTCAGTCAATTTGTTAGAGTACTTTACCAAAGCGAGGGTTGTTCCTAGCACATCACATGTTTGCATGAGTTGTGGGGATATTTTTAGGGGTCCAAAGAGTGATCCTACTAGTGCTGATGCTGCCCATGTTGGATATGATGATGATGACAATGGTGGAAATGCTAATGATATGTCATCATACATTGATCTTATATGTGTCGATGATGATCATCATGTAGATGTGAATTTATTTATAATTTATAGTGCAATTATAATTATACATATATACACATATTAAACATAACATGTAGATTTTTCATTGAACATATGAGGGATGACACTATGCCTTCTAGTGATCGTCATCATCTTACCTCGACACCTCGAGATGTCGGTGCCCCTTTCATGGTATGCACTTTGATCTAAATAAAATGAAGTCTATTTAAAATATTTACTATTAAAACATGAATTTAATAACATGTTTGATATATTATTTGCAATTTTATATGGTGTTTCATGTAACACTGAGTTCGGCAGCTCTTCACACTCTATCTCATCAGTCACCGAGGTTCAACCTCAAATAACCCTAGTATGTTGTTCATTCATTATATTAAAGTGTTTATATACTTACTAATTTATGCATAAGTCTGATTCATGCCTATTTTTTGCAATTGTAGGATTTTAGATTGTTAGATGATGATGCATCATGTCTACATCCTAGACCACTAGTGACTTTAGCTATCTGTCAAACACCATATGTATGATTTTCTTCCATAAATTTGTAGTCTTTATATATTTTATAATTTATGTATATACAAGTTTGATTCATGCTTTATATATTTTGTTAAGGTTGACACAACCATGATCCTTTGTATGGCTACAAGATTGAGCCAAATTTAGCCATTGACATTTTCCTTTGAGGTCATGGTTAAAATTTTAATTTTGCAATGTCTATTATGTACCTGTCTTTCATAGGGATTATCAAAATTTTGTAATTTTTGTTTGTACATGAATTGACTCAAAACAATTTTGTTGTTCATGAGAGTGCACCTTCTCTCCCCACTAAGGGCATTACTGAGCACAGTCACATGAGAAAATTTTAAATACTCATTATTAAATTTCTTTGTAAGTGAATTATTCAAGTAATTTGAATTAAAAAAACATAGCCTTCTCATCTTATCTTTTAATAATGTATATACGAGGGTGGATAAACTGATATTGTAGACACACATGATGGTGCATCTCAGGGGAAAACCCATCAGGATGATGCATCTTAGTCATCTTTGCGTGGAGTCAAGAGGACTGCAGATGAGCTGCATGAGAGCTCTTATATTATTTATGTCACATGTTATATTACAATTTTTTGTCACACGGTTATATACTTACATACACATATTACAACTTATTTTATTATTATATGATGACACTTCTTCTTTCAAGACTTCTTATCATATTATTTGGATTGGTGTTATTAGGCTAGGACTCGCTATGTGTTTATATATCATGAGTTAATATGATGGACTTGTTATCATACATTTATGATGCATTATTCTAGGACTTGTTATATTATTTATGTTATTCATGGATCTTTTATCCTATTTTATGATTTTTTTTTTAAATAGTGATTTGAA
The DNA here is from genome assembly GCA_018584345.1 of Thuja plicata. Lineage (NCBI taxonomy): Eukaryota > Viridiplantae > Streptophyta > Pinopsida > Cupressales > Cupressaceae > Thuja > Thuja plicata. The sequence continues at coordinate 2,173,725 of MU227431.1, read as the reverse complement.
TCTATAAATGAGTTTGTGTGAACTATATTAGACTAGGACATCAATTATATATTTAATTGGCATGAAAATATATATTTAAGGAATATAAGAAAAAAAACATTGGACATCCATTACTATCAAATCATCAATTAATAAACATAGGAACAATGTACATAGTTTATTTAAAAGAAAATTAGTTAAATACAATTGTGCATTGAAGTTATATTTAAAACAAAATTGGATGAATAAAAGTGAACTCATATTGCTTATGAAACCAAAATTGGATGAATACATTTGTGTGTTGTTGCATAAATAGTGCATGGGTGTATGTTCTTAAAGTGGTCCTGCATCATAAAAATGAAGGTTCAAGTGTTAGTAAAAATAGCAAAATAAAATACAACTTTGAGAAAAACCTTACATTAAAGAATCTGCACTCACCTAATATTACAACTTTGATTAACGAAAAGTTGTAAAATGCACAAGTTGTGGATGTCATCCATGTCATCAAGAAAAAATTACCAAAATTTAATTTTACCTATGTGTATAACAATTATATATATGTTAAAGGAACTAAGACTAAAATTTAACAAAATCAAACTGACTTCTAGGACCAGAAACTTAAATAAAAAAATTGCACTCACCTAGTCATTACAACATTGATTAGCCAAAAGTTCAGTGTCATATATTTTTTCAAGTTGTACTTGACACTTGAACACCAAACTAAATAGCTACATATTTAAGAATACGGAAGGCACATCTATACATATATAACTAGATATAAAAAGAACACAATTAACAAAAATATACATGTGTATAAATTTGATAACACATAATGTACCATCTACATCCTCTCTCTTATTAAATATGTCTATGATTGTCTGATGATCTTCCATTGAAAGTGTCTATAATATTTTATTGGTGGGTCTCCCTTTGTATCTTTGTAATTTGATATTTGTTGCCACCACCAAATGAGAATAATGTATAATCTTGTTTTCTGATTGTTAATCTTCAAAAGCTGGTGAACCATTCCTTCTTGTTAGGTATTTGTGTAACTATGTAACAATTACCACAAAAGACCCAATTAGATAGTAAAATTCATCATCTACTTGATGATATATCAACATTTTCTTAGGTTTCACACATCTAGCTAGCCAATACTCGGTCTGCTCATCATTATCTTCAAGTGAAACAACAACATACATGTGTCCATCAAAACAAAATCAAGTACATGTATAGATAAAAATTGTTATAATTTTTAATTTAGATAAAATCATAAATTATATACCATAAATAAATAATATAATTTAAATTTTACAAAAAATCTTGAATTAAAAAATACCAGGTTGTATGAGGTCTGAAACATGATCATAGTATTTTAATGCAAATCCATGATTTGGGTCTTCATTTTTTGTATCATCTCGAACTTGTGTCTCATTAGGTGTTAAGGATTTGTGTTGTCATTCTTCAACCCATTCTATATTCTTTATTTATTCCCATTCACCTGCAACACAAAATTGACAAAAATATGCAAGCTTGCTAGTCCATATGATCTAAGTGCTAGAATCAGAACTCCTAAATGAATGTCATTTAGCTGACATGCTGATTGTATCACAGTCATATATTGAGAAGATATTCTTGTCTTCAACTAGCTAGAAGAAATGTTTGATTGTAGAGTTTTGACTTGATCATGTAGATAAATTTGTACTACTTCATTCCACAATTGCACATGCTTTTTTAAATTTGGATTTTTCCTCAAATTTGAGTTTCTCTCTACAAAGGGATCTCTTAAGATAAGCACTGGCACTATCATGTTCTCCTTTCCAATGTCCATCTTAAAAAAAGCTCCACATACATTAGATATTAGTTTTATTATGTGTCCTACTCAACCAATAAAATATTCTAGCATTCTTGAATTTCCTTGTGCAAATATTATACCATATTAGATGTTGTGTCATCTGAATTTCCCTCTCCCTTAAATTCTCATAAAAGGTCTTGAAGTAATACTAGACAAACTCTGATAAATATAGTATACTATCACTCATGGGTGAGCCCACAATAGTGGGTTACACTTTTTTAGAGGAAACAATTCCTCACAAAATTTGCAAAGCAAGCGGATTGAGAAAGCACTTTCGATAGAAAGTAATTTCTATCAATAGTAATTTCTATTGAAATTCCTTGACTTAGGGAAATTATAATCAATTACTTTTTATAGAAAGTAGTTTCGATAAAAAATAATTAGTTTCGATCGAAAATACTTTCTATCGAAAGTAGTTTCTATTGAAAGTCTCTTATTAGAGGCCATTTGCAAAGGCAAACACAAATATGAAGATTTCATGGCTTTGGGGCTCAAGCACAGGGCTCCAATGGAATAATAAGGAGACGTCCTTTTTCATCGCACAAGTAATCTGAATGAGATTTCTAATGAATATAGATTTGAAATTTTTTGAATTAATTAGTTATATGTTAATTAGCGTGCATCCAATGTAGATTTGTTATCGAATATAAACCTCTAAATTTGACGTTCAATGAAAAATAGTAGAAAAGAGAAAAAAAATTGTAAAATAAAAGTGCCTTCCGGTTTTGAGTCTAATTTCTATCATAAAAAAAAATTAATTTTGATAAATACACAACAAGTTATAAGTTATGTAGTCAAGGTATGTTAAAATTATAGTTTACTCTACTTCAAACGTTCATAAAATATGAAAAGATCATAATAATGTCGTCAAACCAATTGCATGCCCTCCATATGGATGTTACAAAACCAAATTAGAAAGAATCAGATTGATATCTATTTTAGAAAAAAAAGAAGTTATGCTCTATGAAGTCAATGTAACTTTTTCAAAATGACATTTTCAGCAACATAGTAGTTTTAGTAGGAGAAAAAAAAATTCATTCAAATCAATTCAAAAAAAATGAAAAAAAAATATTTAGAATTTAGACTGAAATTCCTAAAAGATTCTAGTTTACTTCATCTTCTGATTTCAAACAGTTTAACGACAATATACATCCGAATCTGAATTTTTTTTTCAAAATGTAGACTTCAATGTCCATTTAGGCAAAAAAGTGTAACCCACTATTGTGGGATCACCCTCTGAATATATAAATGGTACTCTCTAAAGGGTAAAAGTACAAACCTGTGTCCCACTTTTATAAAGGAAAAGGACGACAACATTCAAATTTGTAAACTTTAACGACATAGAAGTGGCATTTGTGTTTAGAATTTGAAGATGATGTAAACTA
>MU227431.1:2144486-2162336 GCA_018584345.1 Thuja plicata | reverse complement strand
AAATAATTAAACATGGATTTTTAATTAAAAAACAATTATTTAATACTAAATAAACAAAAACAACTAAAACAAAACATTGAAAAACATTAAAATTAAAAACAAAAAAATGTACTTACCCCTTCCGGCCAGAATACCTCTGTAGCTCTCTGCTAAGCCCCCACCCGCTGAATGCAAATGACGCGCGCGGGCCTTTTTTTTCCCTTTCATTAAATCTTGGGGGTCCGGCCGGACCCCCCGCGCCACATAGGCGCCACTTGGCGCCTAAAAAGCGCCACAGGGGTCCGATCGGACCCATTCCGGCCGGACCTATTCCGGCCGGAAGGTGTACGGCTGGACCCCTCTAAAATGTCCTTTACTGCGACATAGTATTGTACATTTACCCTAAAAAAAATTTGATCCTATTCTGTACTATTAGGTGCATGCCTATAGACAATATGAACAAAAATTGCTACTTGCACTGAATTATAATATTGTGCTTGGACCTGATCTTTTTGTGCAAGCATGTATTTCTGTACAAAGTTAACTACTAAAAGTATACTACCACCTGGAAATTTATTCTTGCATATGTGAAACTATCCAACAAGCCATCTAGCATTTTGAGAGTGTTCCACATATTTAGGTAATATCTCACTCTTAAATTCATCCATAAATGCATGAACACTAACTTTTTTAGTAATTAAATCACACCGTCTTCGAACCTTTCCATCCTTCAATAGATATTAAATTTTCTTACATCTAGTAATTGTTGTTCAAAATAAGTTGAAGGATTTTCACACAAACATTCATCTAACAATGCAAGATTGCTACATATAGAACATACACTAGAAACACATGCATTGAAAAGAAAATATTGCTCATTAGGTGGGTTACAAAAAAAAATTGATATGAACTCCTTTATAATTTGAGGTTGTATATTTATACGATATTCCTACAAAATTTCATTATTATACATGGTAGCATGTATACATTGAAATACATCATAATGGTAACTAAATTCAAAATGAGTATTGCAATATGTGTCTCTTTCCTTGTTAATCCTTACATAAAAAGCTTTACACTTTTCAAAATATCTTTGACTAATCCTAATAGTTAACAACTTATCATCCAAATTGTTTTTGTACAATTGAGTTTGAGTCATGTCAAAAAGTTGTTTTGGATGTGGATCATGAATTTTTGAGTCAACTCTCGATTTAAGAACATCTTTGGGATTAGGTGACACTCTGTATTATCGTACAAAATTTTTTCAATCAATGTTTTGAATTCACAAGTAAGTTTCATATAAGACCACAGGATTCTACCACTATAAGTCCAAATTTTTTTTGTCGGATCACTTTCAAATTTGACTCTTCTCCTTATAGATCTTTCCAAACTTTTACTATGAATATTAAGATATCCACTTATGTTACTTATCATTCTTTGATCTGAAGTAGTTTTGTTTACTAAAGATGTTGTTATTGCTCATTGTGCCACATTCCTACCTTTAGAACAACTTTTCTTTCTAATTCTATCAAAGACACCAGTAATAGTGGATACAACTTGTTTTAAAGACTCATATTTCTTCTTGGGTTTGACATAAATGCCTAAAATCTTCATCACTTTTTTTTCATTTTAGTCATTTTAATTAGTTGTAACATTAATTGTCATTGAAACCCAAATTTCTTTTTATTAAAAAATTGTCTAAGAAATCAACTAACATGTGTCCTTATCTATCTCGCTTAAAAAAATCCATGAACATTGTCTATCACATCACTCTTAATTTGAAAATGTTCAGGTATTTCATTATCATTCAAACATGCTTCTTTCTCAATTGGTCTTTCCATGTGTATATCCACATTGTTGTTTGATTTTAAATTTTAGTTGGTGTTTGAATTTTAGTTTCAATGAGTCTTTAGATTTCATTTGGGGTTTGAATTTCAATTGGGGTTTGATGTGCAAAATTTCTTACTCTATTTTCATGAAGAAAATCTAAATAATTTAAAGAGTAACCTTGTTCTACCAAATCACCAACTTCATTATGGGAATAGACATGGCATTGTGAAGACATACCTATATGGAATACTAGATTAGAATATGCACCTAAATTTGTTTGTATTGTGCTTTCTTCTTAAACCTCTACATTTTTTATGGTGTCCTCAATGTTCTCCTCTTCTTAAATGATATTTGAAATTGAAGCTCCAACATTGTTCACGTCTATAATCATTTCTCTTGTTTCTCATTAACATTTTTCATCCTCCCTATTTGTTGCAACCTCCTCAGTTTTTAGAAACTTCTGTGGCCTCTTTCTTTATTTCTATAATCCCATGTTTGCACCAAATTTTGAATTCAGATGTTTCTCAACATGTCAAATCCATAATAAGACAAGAAACATATTTTTTTATGAGAACATTCTATCTGAAGATCGAGACAATCGAATAATAATAGAATAATCATTCAATCATTGAACTTTGTCCACGTGGTCTTATTTTCTGTCATACGGGGTCTTTTAGAGATGGGTACTCATTATTCAAATGAAATGGGCGCCAGTTTCTAAACTGAGCACCCATTAGTAAAAATGGGCAATTATTTCCTACACAATGGCCCAAATAGAAACGAGCACCCTTTTTTGGTATTTTAAATAATGGACACCCATTTCTTAAGACATGAGAAAGAAAAATACCTCCCCCTAGTTTTCAGTTCGGGATAGGCTTGGTGGGACAAAGCCTATGCCTTGACCTCCAAAAATTCAGCTAAGTCACTATAATTCCATATTTCTGCGTTGTCATAATTTTTTGAGGGCCTTCCAAATCGTATCTTTTGACAAAACAAACCCATTAGATTTCTCACTGTCATGATTTCATAAATTTAAATTTCATAGCGATATGATTATTTTTATTATTTTTACTTTTTTATTAATTAAAAGTTGTACCTAAACATAAAATAGTGAGGTTCGTTATAACTTTAATAATTTTTTTGTTTTTAGGGTTTTTTCAAAAATTAAAAAAAAATGAAATTTTCATCAATTTATGGTGGTTGTAGAATAGAGGTTTCAAAAATGTACTTAATAGTCATTTCAAAATTAATAATAAAATATTTAATAAAATAATGAGGAAAAATATGCTCATCAATTGTTGGTGTCTTAGGTATCTTTCCCTAGAAGGATTCACCAAAATTCATTTATTTAGGTCAAAATATAGTTGTCATACATGGGTGTGTTATGTGCTTGGCTAAATAATTATCTTAGAATTACATAGCATTGAACTGCTAATTAGCTTATTTAGTCTCATTTAATTACCGACTAGGGACGTAAACTTGGAATGGTATTTGTAAAGTATATGCTTCAAACCTTCTTGATTCTCATGGCTAAACCTATGGAATTGAAATACATTATGCTTCAGGAATCTATACTATCTAAAGTGAATGCAATTACTCTAAGAAAATAGTAATCATGAATAGGGGTTACTATATTCACCTATGCTGCAAGAACAGTCCACCATTTTTGTTACCAGTGGTTGCAGGAACAACAGAGTTCTATTTACTTCTTAATGAAAAAGGAAATAAATTCTAATATAATAAAACAATTCACTCACCAAGTGGGCCCCCTTGGATGAGTGAATAGAAATGCGATCAAGATAAGAGACTGAAACTCAAATTATGCACTCTATTCATTCATGGAGAAAATGTACTTGGAAAGTAAAAATAAAGTTACAATGTCAAATTCTATTAATGAAATTATATCAACTAGCTCCTGATTCTTGAGAACTAAAAAAGTCAACTTATTTAAAGAGAAACTACACTACTCCCTAAATCTAGGATCACTCCATTAATAAGGATCACTAATGGATACAAGGTTCTCATAACAGAAAATATCTAACAGCAACAGAAAGTCTTCAAGCTCTTCCCATAATATAGCATGTAGTGGTTCTATATCTGCATGCAGTGTTTACTTAGGAACTTAATTGACTTGTTCCTCTGCGAAAGTCCTGCGAGACACCCTTCTTCAACTGCTTTACTTAATTCCTCATTTTATGCTGGTGCTTCTATGGGTAATTGATGTCACTGAAACCTTCAACACCATGCTGGCATTCTTGAATGCACCATAGCTTGATTCCTACAAAATGGTTAGCATACACAACTTCTGACACATAAATATATTTTATCAATTTAATACTAAGAAAGAAGTGTTATTTTACATTCGACATTCTTGCACAACATTGGACTATAGGAAGGAGACTACCCTTAAACATAGCATAGGAGATAGGATTATTTATTTAGCATGCAACTAATTATATCTTGCAATTTTTATGCATCAGTTCTAAGAAAAATACATCATATTTTTACCATCCATTTTACCTACTTATGTTCTTACATATATAAAATATATAAAATCATAAGCTTAAAGTCACTATTCTTAAAGAAAACTACTGAAATAGAAAGTAAACAACATGGAAAAGATGGCCTTTTGAGAGGCTCATCATTCCCCCCAACTGCACTATTGATGGTCCCTAGTAATCATGAAATTATGGATCCTTTCCCTAAGCCTCAAGTCATTGGCGGTCTTCTCACCTGTCTCATCAAAAACATAGTTGAAATATCCATGGTTGTCCTGAAGCCTATCCCACCTCTGTCTTTCCTGAACCATGTCATTATTTTCTGTGCTTTCATTCACTGCCAGTAAAGGCTGCAGGAGATTAGGAGGTTGAAACCTTAAGGGCATCCAATAATTCAGTTGTGTTCAGCCAAGCATTATAAACTATGGGGTTCTGTGAGTAACAAGAGTTAAATTCTATGGACAATGAGGCTCCCTAATTTTTAATTCATGGGGCATCCGTATCCACCTCTGCATGTAAGCTACAATCACAACCTCAATATCTTGTGATGAATATTGTTCCCAATCTATGTATACCTTCTCTCTGACTGGAAGAACCTTGCGAGACCCACTAGTATTCATTGTGATTGAGATCCAATCAAGGAAAGTCCACCTATAACTTTGAACTTTAGGTCTCATCATGAGGGGTGTGTCTGTTTCACTATCTCTATATGGCAGAGCCTGATGCTCTCTACTGATCTCATTCTAAATCCAGGACATTACTGCCCTCAACTGAACATCCCCCACGTAAAGAAGTGAATTCCAATCTCTATTGTTGGGCATAGCTAGATTGTGCAAATATAATTCACATAATAGGTTCTTGATGGCCATGGGTGCTGACTAGAAGGAATCATAAAATTAGTGAGGTGTAGCAATAGAAGGATTTAATCCCTCTATGATCCTTGTCAATTGAAAGTTAACAAATTGTTCCCTAAGGAACAATGCATAAACTAGAGAAGGTGACCTACATGCGATTGCTGCAGGAATCAATTCATTGATCTACTCAATTATCCTCTCCAATACTGCAATCCAATTTTTTTTCCTATTCAAGTTGACAAGCGTGTTCCTTAATTATCCTTTTTAGTTTTTCTATCTCGAGTTCCCATTGTGTCTTTTACCATGCAAAGTTTCGGTACAAACTCAATCCTTTTGCTAATGGTGTGGATAAATCTGGTGGTGGCATGGGTTCTTGCTAAAGAATATTAATCCACCCAGATGTAGGTTGAGGGATCTTTACTTCATCCTTTTCAGTGGAAGTAGTCTCTTTTCCTTTGTCACTAGTTTTCACTAAATCATCTTCTTGGCAGGATTCATCAATGGATGCTTTTCCTTTTCCAAATGACAAGGGTTTTCATTGAATCATCCTCTTGGGATGACTCAGCTGCCCTCACCAACATGTCCAATCTGTCTCTATTCAATTGTTCAAGAACTTCCTCAATAATGTCCTCATCTACTACATGAAATTCATTAGGGGAAGATTCTCTAAACTATCATCAGAATCTTGCCCGAGAGAGTTATTGAAAATCCCTCTGTTTCTATAGAATCCTTATCATTGTCTACAGCAATGTATTCAACTTGTGGATTAGCTGTAGCTTCATCATCCATGTCATGGGCTTGGGCATCACTATCTATTCTTTTTGAAGCCATTTCCTCCGAAGAGGACTTCTCTGCAGATTCATAAGATTCAATATTTATAATTGAATCAGGGGTTTTGTTTGCTTTACTAGTACTAGTAGAAAGTCTAGCACTTTTCTTGATTGGGGTTTGAAAAGAGCTCATACATTCCTTGTGTTTCTTCATGCTGGAGGACATCTCCTCTGTAATGGCTACAGGAGGTTCTTCTAGTGTTTCCTCTTTGGGAGAAGGCAAGGGTTCCTCAGGTATCTTACCCACATTTTCATTATCATTTTGTTGTTTTTTTGGATTCATACCCTTTATATCTATGGTTTTACCCTTATTCTTCATAACATCAGACCTATTTTCCTTAGATGGTGAAGTATCAAGAGTGGCATTATCTTCCCTAGTTTTTCCTTGTTTTTTATCAGAAACAAGAGTTCTATCTTTGCAAGCTATTTTCCTAGATAAGGTAGGTATAGAAGAGGACACTTCAGGAATGGTTTCTATTTTATGAATTACTTTATGAACCCCTGTTTCCATATTAACCCTACTACCTACACCTTGGCCTCCAGAGCCAACCACCCTAGGTGCTAATTCTTCCATGGCCAAGAATTCTTCCAAAGTCCCAATTGACTGTTTAATTAACTCCCTTTCTACAACTAGCTTAATTAAATAGTGATGGGAAATAGATTGAGATTTTCCTGATTGAACAAAAGATACCTTCTTTTTCACAATATTAAAAAGAAAACTAGGTAAGTTTACTGGTCTATTTTCATGGTAGAGGGCGCTCAGAATCTTGAAATGCAGTCCATCCAGGTACTTGTAACAGCCCTCACAGGTGAATTACAATATTATAAATGTAGCCGGCTGCAAAAACTCCATGGGTAATGATGTTCTCGAAGTGCCTTGCTTCTTATCAATATCCAACTATGGGTCACTATGTAGGGTAAATTGTGCCCTGGCTGAGCATAAGTCAATATCCTTACTCCACTTTTCTCCTTCCTGTGGCAACTTTGAAACTTCCTCCATGATGTATTCTAAGAATTCAATCCTCAGACCCTTCACTAATGCAAACCCATTGTTCAAAGTATTCATAAATTGAAAAGCAATTTCTTCATCGAAGCTATTAAGGCTTCAGCAGTAATCCAACCATCCCCGTCTCTGAAATAATTCACAGGCAGCTAGGTCCCCAAGTAACACTTGATGATCTGTAGGCTCGTGCCTCTAAAGGTCTCTGCCCATTGAAAATTATAAAAAATCACTCTATAGGAACTGCTCAATCGCTACAGAAAACTAGAAACTATAGGACTTCTTACGGACGCAAGATGTTTTTTATGAGAAAAATTGAAGTAGATAATAGATTTTAATTTCAGGCAAGAAAGCATTATTTTGAATGGTTTTCATAAATACATTCACTTGTGTTAAGGTCTGCCACCTGAACACATCACAAAATTCCATTATTAAGTGAGCCTTAACTTCAAATTGCTTTCAAATCATGATAACTTAATCATGGAAGGATAGATAAGTTCCCACATGATGGCGGTCATCGTGAAATGACAAGAAAGAAATAAAGTATTTCCTTCTGCATGCAAAAATTGATTTAGAAATATTTTGAAACAATCATTCATTAAATAACCCCTCCCCCCAACTAAGTGTAAGGCATGGGTCCCACCAAGCCATTGCGTACAAGAATAAGAAAAAGAAAAGAACACGCTTTTCAAAAAAATAAATGAATAAAATAATATATGTGCAAAAGTATGTGTTACTAACCTGAGAATTGCTGCAGGAAGATTGTACTACTATGCTACATGCACCGATGGAGTGATGTCACAAGATGGACACATGGAAGAGAGAGGAGGTGATGTGGATTTTTATTGCAGAGAAAGCATATCACGGGAGTGAAATGTTTATTATGGAAGCTAGTATAAAATCATAGCTTTGCAGAAATCTGGGTGGAAGACCAAGATGCTTTAGCTATAGGAGGGGAGTTGTCTAAGATCTATTGGAACTACTATAGGAAGTCTTGAAAACTCATAGGATTGTGATATATCTTCAGATGATGCCCATTTACAAGGAGTTTGAATCTAATAAGATCAATTGTAGATAGCTGAACTGCACCACTATCAAAAACTTAGATTATTTCATAGGGCCCTAACCAATGGGTCTAAAATTTTCTTGGAGTGTGCTTATATTGTGAGTCATAGAGAAAGGCCCAATCACCAAAGGGAAACTTCTTGTCCTTGATGAATTGGTCATCCCACTTCTTGCGCTGCTTCTGTATCAGTTTTGTGTTGTGTAGTGCAGACTTTCTGTATTCATCCAATCCATTGAGCTGCAGGAGCATGTCCTCTTGTGCCTTGGTCAGGTTAATATCTAATTCCAATTCTGCCCTGAGAGTCTTATGGTGAAGCTCAATAGGCATGGATGCAAATTTTCCATAAACCAACTCAAAGGGAGTAAATCCAATAGTGGTTTTCAAAGTTGTTTGGTAAGCCCATATGGCTTGAGGAAGGTGAGTAGCCTAGTACTTTTTGTGCACAACATCTATTTTGGTTAGAATGACCTCTATTTCCTTATTTATGATCTCAGCCTACCCATTTGCCTGAGGATGGTATGGTGAAGATTTACCATGCCTCACCGTGTACTCATTCATCAATTTTATAATAAGATTAGAGGTGAATTGCGCCCCTTGATCTGTTACTATTTCTCGAGGCACACCAAACCTAATAAAAATAAACTCATAGATAAACTCTCCTACCTTATGATCCATTGCATGCCTCATGGCTTTTGCTTCAACCCATTTTGTGGCGTAATGAGTGCATACTAACATATAAGGCTTACCATGTGAAGATGGCTCAATTGGGCCAACAAAGTTGATGCCCCACTTAACAAATGGTGTTACCACCACCTAAGGCTGTAGGGGAATTTCATAAGACTTGGTGGGACATCCCATCCTTTGGCATTGGTCACAATGCCTAGTATACTTAGCTGCATCTTTATGTAATGTAGGCCAGTAATAACCAGTTGTCAACACCTTGTATGCTATCCATTTTTTGGCAAAATGTCCATCACATGGCTCATCGTGACATACCCGAAGGATTTCATAGGTCTCATCTTCATGAACACATCTGTGGGTGACTTGATAAGGACCTATATAGAACATAAATCTAGAGATCCATGAAAAGTTGAAACTCTTCTCAACCAGCAGCCGACATCCACGTGGTGAAAAATGAGGTGGTGTTCTTCCCATATCAAGGTAGTTGGCAATGTCAGCATACCATGGATTGTAAGTCACAATAGAGAATAGGTGCTCATCCAGGAAGCTGTCATCAATTGATGCAAGATCATCATGTACTTGTAATCTAGAGAGGAAATCAGCCACTACATTAGCTTTTCCTAGTTTATCAATGATAGTTATATTAAACTCTTGCATGAGGAGTAACCAGCGGGCTAACCTACCAGAAATGGCAAGTTTATTCATCACATATTTGATTGTGGAGTGATCAGTATAAACAAAACTTTGTAACCGATTATGTAATGTCTAAATTTATTTAGTCCATAGATTACAGCAAGCAGTTCCTTCTCAGTAACAGTATAATTTAGTTTAGCACCTTGCAAATTTTTTATTATGTAATAAATGGTGTGCTCAAATATACCTTCTTTCTGTCCCAACACTGCCCCAATGGCATAGTCAGATGCATCGCTGTGGATATGAAAGGGCAGCTTCCAGTCAGGTCCTCTAAGAATAGGGGTATGTGTCAACATATCTTTCAACTACTGAAATGATAGCTCATAGTCAGATGTCCACTCAAATTATGCTTCCTTCGTCAATAAATTATACAATAAGGGCAAGTTGGATGAAGTTTTTGATAAATCTCCTGTAGTAACTGACATGACCAAGAAAATTCCGGACATCCTTCTTGTTTGCTAGAGTTGGGAGTGTAAGGATGACTGCAATATTTGCAGGCTCAACCTAGATACCGAATGACAAGAGGTAATGCCCTAGGGAAACTCCCTCCTCCATATTAATATAACATTTCTCACTATTAAGTGAGACGTTGTAGTCCTGACACCTTTTAAGAACATTTTCCAAATTAGCATGAGCTTCTTCAAATGTAGTTCCATATGCAGTGAAATCATCCATGTATATTTCAACACAGTCAGCAACAATTTCAGAGAAAATACTTATTACGACCCTCTAAAAAGTAGCAGGTGCATTACATAATCCAAATGAAAAAATATAATAAGAAAATGTTCCTCATGGATAGGTGAACATTGTTTTATCTTGGTCTTCTGGTGATATCTCGATCTGGTTGTAGCCACTGAAACCATCTAGGAATCAAAAATACTTCTTACCAGCAAGGCTGTGAAGTACTTGGTCAATGAAGGGAAGTGGAAAGTGATCCTTCTTGGTGGCTTTATTAAGCTCCGTATAGTCCACACAAACTCTCCATTTTCCACCTTTCTTTGGGATAATTACAAGAGGGGAGACCCACGAGCTGTCAGAAATAGGATATATAAAGCTAGCTTGGAGGAGTTTTTGCAATTTATCCTTTACTATATCTCTTAGGGAAGGGTTTATTCTTCTTTAAGCTTTCCTAATAGGTCTGGATTCAAGACTGATATAGATTTTATGGGTACACAATTTTTGTTCAAGTCCCTTCATGTCAGTATAGTCCCATGCAAAATCTTGCTGAGTCTCTTTTAAAAGTTGTAGAAGGCTAGATATTTGAGATTCAGTGAGATTCCTATTGACATTAAATTCCTTTCCTAAGGAAATGGGTACTCTTTTAACTTTATCCAACATAAGAACCTCTGCAAATGAAGGCGACTTTATTTCATGGGGCAAAAAAGTGTGGAGATAATCAAGTGTTACAGGAAACTTAGATGAGGACTTCTTGGGCAATATAGTTTGTAGGGAACAGTTAGGGACATTACATGAGGGTTCTTCAAAGCCATACTAGTTTGTAAGGATCATCAATAGTATGTCATCTTCCTCCTATGAGGCCATGAATGGATCTCTACTAATAATCATAAGCTACTATACTAAATTAGCTTCGAGGGGAGCATCTCCTAGATTCGGCCAAACAACTTGGTGAAGTTTAGCTTGGGGTTTGGCTGGAGAATACAGAGTTAATTTCTTGGTATTAATACCATCAGATATGGTCATTTTTCCTAAGTGAAATTCAATGCAAGAATCTTTTGTGGATAACCAAGGCCTTCCTAGGATTAATGGATACCCTCCTAGTGTGGCTTTGGGGGACATGATGATGAAATCTGAGGGGTAGTCCAAGGAATCTAGTGTAACAACAATATCCTCTACCATACCATCTAGTTTGAAAGTAGAATTATCAACTAACTAGAGAATGGTTGGTGTTTCCCTCAATCTGATGATACTAAGTCGTAACAACACATCCATAGTCATAACATTAATAGAGGCCCCTAAATCAACCAAGACATTATATATTTGTATACCATTAATTTGAATGGTAACCACTAGACTCCTGGGATCAGAGTATTAAGGCATCAAGGCTTTACTAAGCATAAGATTAGAAAGATGTCCAAGAACATGGACAGTATCAGGATCTTTCTTTTTCCTATCAGGGTGCTTGATACAAGCTCTTTGATTGCTTTATTATAAATTAGAATTTCCTTGTGGGCATCTAATAATGGTATTTGGACAGTCATTTGCTTCAGTTGGTCAATCAGTTCATTTTCTATAGGATTCTCTTTATGGGTTGCTAAAGGTTGGGCCAATCTTTGCAGGTAACGTACAATTTTCTCAACTGGAACAGGCAATGTAATAGGCAGAAAAATAGTATTTTGATTGTCAGAAACTTCCTTAGTATCAAAAAACATCATTCATTATTGGTGATCTTGGTGTAGGCAATGTGGTTCCTAATCTTAGATGGATGTCAGTCACTTGCAGTGAATAAGCCTATTTCTTGTTTTTAGGATTTGGATTTGTTTGCGCAGGTAGTTGTGGCTTTTGAGGACTATTATTGGCTGCAGGAGGCGGAGGCATAATAACTTGTTGCTGAGGTGGAGGTGTAACACCCCAAAATTGGCATCTTGCAACCCTAACCAATTTTTTTGCATTTGTCACTCTTCTAGATCATCAAAGTCCTATTGTACTTGGCAATTATGAGTTTTGACCGACTCTACTCGACCTGAGTGTCAAATGCAGAAAATCCTAAATCTGCATTAATCATACATTATATTTAGTTCCTAAATATCAATTGGCTAAACAAACTCTATGATTGAATTAATTTAATTATAGTCCTAGAAATTTAATTAAATTAAATTCACCCCTTTTAGCTAAAACACATAAAAATGAATTAAATAATATTTAATTATTAAATAAATATCCTCATTTCAATAATTGAATTTAATTATTCAAATAATTGAGAAAAACACATTTATGAGGTCATACTTTATTTATTTAATTAAATATTCTCTCTTGTTCAGAAATAGAAGTTTTGAATTAACTATGCTTTAAAGAGAAAGAAAACAATTAAAATCAAAGAAAGAAAATAGTTAAAATCAAAGAAAGAAAATACTTGAAAGCAAAGGGAAATCAATTTATTAATTTCTTTTAAAGAAAGATTTCTATTTTAAACTGGATTTTCTATTTGTTTTATTTCAAAAAGGAAACTTTCTATTTTGATCACCTCTGAGTCTATAAAAGAACTCCCATTCCTCATTCAAAACCCCAGCCTAGTGAAAATATGCATTGTTAGGCCTCGTTTGGTTGAGGAATTGGAATTTGACTCAAAACCTTATTATCTCAAAATAAAGTTCTAAAATTCTAGTTTTGTGTATTCGAAAGATAATTTGGACCATTTGGTTGACCCGAAAGATGACCGAGACAATCTACGATAATCCATCTTCTATGTTTGGTTACCAATTTCAAAATTAGAATTAGAACCAAGAATAATGGTAATGTCATGTGTGCTCAAGATCGAGTAAACCTTGGTGACCTTGGCACCCTTAGAATATTCTGTAGATCGAATAATCTCGTAGGACAAACATTATTGCATGCCCAAAAATAATAAATCTCAGTGTGTACTACCCTTGTTCAATGGGAATGCCATTACCCACATAATCAAAAGTCTAGAGCCCTCTGGGAGTTGCCACGCCATAGTAAATATTCCTGTCAGGGCCTTTGAAACTGTCAGTGAAAGAGACCAGAAAGAAGGACATTCCACAGAGGAGAAGAAGAGTTTCTATCAAGACACAACTGTTGTCGTCGCAGTGGCCACTGGTGGAGAAGAGCAGGCAAATGACTTGGAATGCCAGGACTGTTCCAATAGGAAGGAGGTTTAGCAAATGGGCCGTGCTCTTGAATGTTTGCTGGATTGCTCTCTGCACAAATATTTTTCTCTAAATTTATATGTCGTGATGCTCTAGATTTCTATGGGAATGCTCTAAAAAATTTTGTGCCTAGTAATGTCATGTGTGCTCCCAGATTTCAAATTTGAATGTATGTGTACAGTTTATATGTATAGGATTTCAAAATCCAGAAGATGAATTCTAATTCCACTTATTGGGTGGGAAGATGGTGCCGCTCATTTTTGAGCCAAAATTAGATTTTTAGTCCAAAATTGGAATTGCATTTTGACGAACCAAACAATGGATTTGAACCCAAAACCTAATTTTGGGCATCAAAATCCAATTCCACCCCTCAAACAAATGGGGCCTTAGATTACTGAATTGTTGCTACATTTTATCATCTCATTTCTAGTTAAAAGATTTCATTTGCAATAGAATAATTTCAATTTCTTAGAATAATTGCATTGAAATCATGTCTTAGATTAATCTTGCATCTTTCATTTCTTAGAATAATCTTGCATTTTTATTGCATTCATGGAGACAAATCCTTCATTATTAGATTGGTCTAGTGTTGTGAGACTCTCATTCTGAGAGCTATTTTGAAACCCCATCTGGATAGAAGGCAACAAGTCGAATCATACAGGCATGCAGGATGAATAACTCATATTCACTTTTGTATGTGGCTAATAAACAAGGACTATGTTGAAGTGTATGGGTGAATAACAAGGCCAATTTTACCACATACATTTCTGGTGCCCACCATGGGGCAAAACATCTATTTCTGTCATCACATTTGAATTAGTTTTGAAAATATTGGGATCATGTTTGTACTCTGATTTTGTAGGTAAAAAAACGCATTTCATCTTTGTTTTAGCATGGAGAAAGTTCAAAAATTTCTTCAATCTTCTATCTATTACTCTATTATTGTCTTTTAAGCTCTCATTTTGAGCCAAATCTGAGTCCACCATTGCGTCTGGAACATCATTTCGGTTGAAAATGACTGTAAACATGCCTATACTTGTCAAAAGTTGAATCTGTGGCAAAAACATTTTTCCCAAGGAGGTCGTACAACCAGTTGCATGGAAATTGAGGTAGATTTCAGATTTTTCTGCACACAGCCCGATGCAGATTTTTTGAAAAAAAAATCTGAATATATCTAGAAAAAAAAAATATTATGTTAAATTTGACGGCTGTCAAACCATTATTCTCCATGACCTTCTGTGACAGCCATGAAACCGTCAAATTTAAATGCACAGGTTGATGAAGTTAGTAGGGTTTGAAAAATCTTTAGCCTTCACCATTGAGCTTTTTGAATTTGCAGTCTAACTTTAAACAATCATATCTTTCTCATTTTAAGTCCAAATTGAGTGCAAATTTTTTTTGTTTTTGGTAGAATTTTTTGAAGATTTCTAGGTTTTTCTTTTTTTTTGGATTTTAGTCATAGATTTATCATAAATTTTAGGTTTTCATCACTTTACCTATCTAATCCTCTGTTTTGTAGCTTCCAAAGCCTCCTACGAGCTCATACGGTATTATTTTTAGTGCAATTTTTTTTTGAAAGTGCGTGATTTTTCATATAATGTCTGAATATGCAATCAGATTTTTGATTTTCTAATTTTTCTAATGCTGACCAATCTTTGGCTTTGTTGTTCTTGATTCTTATATTTGATTAGAGCCTAACAGTGGTTTGTAGGACGTTGAAAAAGAAGACTCAAACAAAGACTACTAACAAATCTTCTTGGAGGTTGCCTTGATTGATATCGCGCTAAACATTCTGTGCTTGCATTTTGTTTCATTTTATTAAAATAGGAACCCACATGCAAGAATTCTAAAATGAACTTCTTTTTGGTATTTTTAGGAATGGAAATAATGTCAGGAAACTATGCTCTCACCCTTTTGGGATGATCAGAAATCCAGAAATATTATTGTCATTTTCTTATGTGTTTGAAGTGTCTTTTACAATGTAATCCTAAGAATTATATGAACGTATCCTCTCCCCTCACCTTTGTGGATCTTGGGTGTAAGAGAAACTCGTATAATTATTTTAGCGTGGCTACCCCCCGAGTGCTTTAATAGAGCCAGTGAGAGTGGAGTGCCCAACTGGTAACAGGATAAAGCCAAGCCCCTCCGAACTGGTATATAAAAAATGTCATTGTGATAAATTTCATAATGGACAGGTGTGAATTAGTTGTGGCAACCAAAATCTCCTCCAGTACCCTAGTGGTGTGTTAAAGTCCCAACATCATTAAGGTGAATGCCTTGCTTTGAAGGGATTGGGAGATCCCCCTTAATTGGTAAAATGATTTGATCACAACCACCTGAATGGATGTCATTACTACAAACTATTGTTATAGTATCCAAAAACCCTCTATCTATTAGCATGGAAGGTCAAAGACTGACTAAGATGCCCCACACTTTTATGGCTCTTAGTAGAGACAACAGCCCTTTGGGAAGCAATTCCTTTGGGGTTTGAAGCTTGGTGTGCCTGAGAAGTGAGTGCACATATAAGGAGGAGCCCGTGCCTCCAAGCTTCTAAGTTGTCCGCTATGAGTAAGCATAGTTGAACTTCGATTAAAGTGGGGATTCAACGGATACTTCCCTCACTATCCTTGGATTGTGATGTGTCTATTCTGTTACAACAAACAATCTCCATGATGTGTTTTGTGTGAGTGGTTACTAAAACAACAACAAGAACAACAATCAAACGATCTAGAAAACTGTAAACTTTGGATATTTGCCTATCTTGTCTTGACTGAAACTCTGCTGAAACTCTGCTGAAACTCTATCAAAACTCTGTAAAAAAAATTTCAAAAACTTGTCAAAACATGGTCTTTCATCGGTCTATCCTACTACATTTAGTCTGTTCTAAAATTTGCATTGTCATAACACTTCTTCTAGTTGACATGAAAATGCAATCTATTGTTAGTCCAACCTATTGCTATCTTGAAATCTGATGTTGTTACACTTGTCCAATTAACCAGGTCCTTTGTTCAATCTTATCATCTTTGTCTACACTGTCCTTGTTCTGATTTGTGAGAGAAGGTTTGTTAACCTTGACTCAAGATTAGAGTCTTTTTCTATCTCCTTCTCAGTTGGATATTTATCTCTTGGTCTCTTTGGTCTTGGACTTGAATAACACTTTAGGTATCATCACAGTGTCGATCAAGCGAATCAACTTATTTATGCCTATGTGAACTAGAAGTCATTTTAAGGAACTTTGGAAATCTATCACCTTGCTGTCCAATTTTGTATTCTACTGTGAATTTTTTGTCTGAATCTTCACAAATCCATGCTTTAATCAACATCATCACTATTCTATCTTTGACTGCAATCTGTTGATAGTCTGACTCATTGTTGTTTCAAAATCTAACTTTTTTGTGCTAGTCCAAGTGACCCATTATCTATTTCAACCTTATCATCTATGTTTGTGTTGTCCTTATCCTGAGTTGCGAAAGAAGGTTCGTCAACCTTGACTCAAGATCAGAGTCATTGTTATCTTTGTCTCAGTTGGACATTATCTCCTTTGTCCTTTGGTCTTGGAATTAATCAACACTTTAGATATCACTTCAGCACCTATCATTCAATAAATTGATTCATCATACCTTCTCTTCAATCTTCGAAGAAAGCACATCAAGATAATCTTACAATGTCTAAAAGCAAAGAAGAGATTCTTATGGCAACTTTATTCAAACAACTTGAATCTTTGAAATCTGAACTTCAGGAATTGAACAAGAAGGAGAAGAATACTTCATTCGACGAATCCTCATTAAGATCAACTTTTCCTTTTCTATTTGATTGTGATTCTCACATCTCCACACTTTCATCCAACATGGATAAATCTTGGTCTCACAATCCCATCTTTGATTAAGAGAATGTAGAGGAAACTATGACAACATCAGATGAAATCATTTTCTATCCACAAAAGAAGGATATTACAAGTTAAGAAGCATCTATTTATCATTTAGAGAGAATCTTTACTCCTTTGGGACAATCTTATCAATCAACATTTGAGGAACTTCTCGAGCATAATCTCATCACATTGCCTCCAGCCACATCATGTGGATTCAGATTCTTGAGTAACTATTGAGCATATCATTTAAATAACAAGCATAAAACTTCATATTGCATGGAGTTGAAACATAAAATCAAATCTCTCATAGATGATGGCATAATTGAAGTGGAAAATCCTAATGAATCATCTAGTGAAGATACTAATCTCAAGCATGATCAATATCAGGAATCCATGTCTAACAATGGTTCGCGTATCCCATCTACTTCTTCCACTGTTCCTCCATCTCCTAAAGCTTCCCCATCTCTATTGGTGTAGGAGCACCTTCTACATCAATTGAGCATCAAAAGGACACAACAATCATGTAAGGATCATCAACAAGGTCCTAATAGCACATGGTTGTTTAGGAATAAAGAGTTGCCTGTAGAATCCAACTGTGAGACTCCAGTACCAAGATTAGGCAGGATAAGCCCTTGGTCAAATGAGGGTCAAAGGATTGGAAAAACTCTTAGGTTTTAGTTTTTTTGTCTTTATTTCATGTTTTTAG
>MU227431.1:2067182-2099425 GCA_018584345.1 Thuja plicata | reverse complement strand
AATAAACTCAGTATGTTGCACATATCATGTTTTTGATACTAATGTCAAAGGGGGAGATTGATGACATTATTTTTCCATTAGTATACTCACTGAAAAACATAGACAAAAAGAATTACCGACAGACAAAAAGCATCACCAGTGAACCACAAGCAGTATTAGTGAAATGCAAGCATACCCGACAGAACAAAGATTTTGAGAAAAATGCTAAGTATAAAAGTGACAAGCATCACCGGCGACCACAAGCATCACCGGTGACCAATAGCATCACCGGTGACATAGTTTTACGAACAAACCCGACAAGGAACAAAAAAGGCATACCCGACAACCAGTTCAAGAAAAGAACACCGACGACCAAGAAAACTGACCATCAGAACTCACAGATAGATCAAGAACCCACAAATTTTGGATCTGAGTTTTACATGACAGATCAAAAGAAATGTTTTAAATCATAATTTGATGGTCATGCAAGCTTTATGTAAATGCTTTAAAGCATCCAAACAGATCAAAAGCATATCTAACTAAAGATCAAGGTCAAGTTGTAAACCTTGGATCTAGAGTTAACTTGCGATGCATGAATCAAGAATTAAATCTAAAATAGTATAAATAGATGTTCATACTCAATTGTGAGTACATGAATTCTTTACTATTGATAGCCATGAAGAGCATCTAAAGAGCAGAAGGCAGAATTCATGCAAAGATTAGAAATAGAGTACATCAGTTATCATGAAGACATAGAGGCTACCGACGAGTAGATAAAGGTATGATTCAATAATGGAAGGATGATTACTACTATGTATGAAGCTTTATAGGATTAGTTATCAGCAATTGAAGATTGCATTTATCATCAGATCAAAGACTTATGTAGTTGCATTCTAACAAGTGCATCACGTCTAAAATCCTTTTGTAGAAGGTGGACTTAACCATTCTTTCCAAATCTCTTAACAGAGTGCACACTTAACAGTGTTGCCAAAGCTTCAAACAAAGTAGATCTTAATAGGTCTCCACTGTAATACTCCTAACAGGGTAGGTCATCAAAAGTGACCAATTGTAAGCCTTAACTGGCCCCTTCTTATCTGTAGATAGTGAAGTTTTGTGGGTAATAATCCCCAACGTAGTTTTTACTTCCTTAACAGGAGTTTTCTGTGATATCATATCTTGTGTCATGTGTTATCTATTTTCATGAATGTTTCTATTATTGTTACATATCAAAAGAATGTATTATATGATTACATATGCATAAAGAAAGATGAACAGTTAGATAAGATAAATTACAAACTGATGACTAAGGGTTAGTGGGCTAACCAAAGAAAATTTTTAGAGGTACTGATTCACCCCTCCCCTCTCAGTACATCATCTCAATATAATTCCAATAGTTGGTATGTGTTGGAAGGTTGATTTACATTCATTTGTTTTATCAAATCCCATTTTCATATTCCCTTCTCAGTTTTAATTACAGTTGTAAACATATTTGCTATTTTGTTATTGTTTTATTCTATTTTTTAGGATTGTAGTGGTTAATTATTTGATTTTATTAATTAGTAAAATATTCTAAAATATTATTAAATTTAAATCATGGCTTAAATATTATTATTAAGGTAACATTAAATATAGTTTATAATTATTAATATTGTCTTAATATCATTGGTATTTGGTATTTGGTATTTGGTGTCCCTTTTGTGTTAATTATTAAATTTAAAATGATAAGGAGACATATTATCTTTTGTCTATTTTTTTCCTATTTAATAAGGAATAATTATAAAAATGATAATATTAATTAATAAATTTTATAAATATTTTATAACATTAATGAAGAAGTTAATTAATATATTCTTCTTTTGATTTTCTATGAATGACTCTCCATTAGTTTTTGTGGGAATTGAAGAGTTTTCTTGTTGTGCTTTTTTGAGTTTTCTTTTGGGATTATGTTTATGGAATCTTGAAAGTTTCTTGTCTATGATATTGTAAGAGGTTTTGAGTTTTATTCAAAAGTTAATATAAAACTAATATTATTAGTCATATGATAGTATTTGTATGATAGTGAAGTAGATATTTCTAAATAAGTAAATATAATATTTTAAAATGTACAATTTAAATTAGGTATATGAATTAGTGAGTTAAAGTTATTTTTATTACTATGTTAAGCTTTTTTCCTTGTTTTCTATAGGCATGCAATCATAATTCTAATTTAGTTTTCTATTGTAGCCTTGTGATATCTTGTGATAATGTAGTATGTGTTAAATATATTTTGAGGGTTTGGAGTTTGATTTTTTATTTTAAATATTATTGTTACACAATGTTAGTTTACAGCTATATCATAGATAAAAATGCATGCATTAGATATGGCTTAAGTGTAATTGTGGATGTTTTTTATTTTCAAAATAAACGTTATTTTATTGGTACTGATGTGATCCACTAATCATATATGTCTTTTATACATTATGTCATGGCTTAGTGTCTGGGTCCTTAGGTATGCCAGAGGCTTTGGATTTGTCATAGCTTTTATCTCAATCTTTATGTCTCCATTACACATTGATCTGTCTTGTAGATTTATTGAGTTCATGATAATATATTGGTTTAGGACCTGATTGTGTAATGATTATATAACCTGGGTCTTGGTTTTGTTGCTTGGTAATTTATTGTTGGAATTAGCTTAACTGTCAATTTGGTGATGAGTGTGGTCCTTTTGATATTCTATCTTATTTCGTGGAATTTAATGACATTATGTTTGTTAGCACTTTTTGAGCCTAGTTATGAAATTGATGATTCAAAGGACATATTATGTGTCCAGTTTGATGGAATGGGTCCAAAAGAGAACATATGCATGATTTATATTGTATCTATAATTTGGGATTATGTTTTGGAGCCTAGAGAGGTATCTATGAGGTTTTCACCTTTATGTGTATATGATTTTGGTTTTGATGTCCATATAGAGGTTGGAAAAATGTGGATGTTATTTCTGATTTTGAGATTTCATTCATTATTCTCTAAATACTATTTTGTGTGTCTTTATGAAATTTTTGGATTTATTTATTTCATTTATTATGTTCTTTTAGTTTTTGGTTTGGAACATAGGGGAGTGTTACCTAGGAGAATTGGTGTGAGAGTGGCTTGCAATGGGGGTCAAGGTTGTAAGTGCCTAGTCCATGGTAGTATATTGTGGAGTCTTAAATCAAGTGATAACATAATAAAATGAATCAGTTGGGTTTACACATTAATAAACATATATGGGATACCTCACCCATAGCCATTAGAAATCTTGTGTGGACCATGAATGATATGGAGAAATCCTAGTGGCCTATGTGGCACTAATAAAAAAATTGACTTCCTTGTTCTCAAGAAAGGTTGTCGGCTCCACATGAGTTCCACCTAGGGGTCGGGGTTTAGAGATACTGCTAGGGTAACTCAAAAGTAGGAGCTTTGTGATGAAAACCTCTTTCATGTATCCAAGGATTCCCTTAGGTTTTGATTTTGGTTCACCTTAGGTATTTCATGTTGTGTACTTTGTATGTATCCTTATGTTATTCCTTTTATCTCCCTTGTGTATCCTTTATGTCATGCTTCAATTTTTATGTGATGTGTTTTTTGTGCTTGCATGTGTGGTGTGGGGCCTTGTGTTATCTCCTATCTTTGGGGAGTTGGCCTAATCGCTCCACCTGTTCAGGTGGAAAATATTTTTCCTATTGAGGTATATTGCCTTGTTTGTGAGATTGTTGGATGAATTATGCATCTTTATTGTACCTTTTCATCATTAGAGAAAAATCAGGCTTTGAAGGGACCCTGCAACCCTTTACAACTTCATGAAAGATAAAACATTAAAGAGCCCCAAATAGAATAGAATGAAAAATCCATAGTCACCCAACAAAAAAATATAGAAACACCCCCAGACAAAACCAGCACAAAAACAAACAGAGACCCTAGAAAAACTCAACCAAAACCAAAAAAATGGTTGACACCTAAATCATATTATCTATGATTTTATCAACCACTTCCCCAACGTCAAACATTTTCTTTGTTTTCTCACACAGAAATGAGACATCTTTATAAGAAATAGTCTCCTTCTTCTTCAAGCTAGCTCTTGTACACTTCCCCAAACCATAAAACATGACATTTTTATCATCAGAATCCCTATCCACATCCAAAATAACTTTGGATGGGCCATTCCCTTCAAGGTAGCTGACAAGGGCATCCAAATTATTGGCCAATATCACCATGTCCTCATGGTGAACCAATAGGATTTTCCTCATCCTTTCAACACAATTGTCCACCTTATTGGCCAACTTAGTAATATTTTTTCTCTAAATTGGCTAACCTACCCTTGTGGCTAATATTCTCCTCATCAAACTTCTTCACCTTTTCCTTCAAGACCTAGTTAATGATTACCAAGCTCTTAATTTGGAGGAATACCAAACTATCATACTTTGTAGCCTCCTTTGAAAAAGACATGGCCAACTAGATTTAGGATCCATCAAAAGTGACAGGGTACTCTGAAATAAAATCCACCAAAATAGGGGAGCCCTTCTGCGACAACAACATATCATGCTCTGAAGATTCCTCATAGTGAACCAGCGGTTTAGTGTGAAAACCTTCACCCATTCTACTATAAATGGGAGGTGAGGGAGGATTATTAGCCTCATTCAAAACCAGAAGTATTCTCTATTTATTCCTTCACCTAAATGAGGAGATTCAACAATCTGTGCGAGACCTCAGATGCCTTCTCCTGATCATCCTCCTACTTACCACCACAAAGATCCACATGGATACTTATTTATTGCTCTTTATGAGCAATATCCTCCATTTCTTATCCCTCAACATCTCCCCTCTCATCCTACTCGTCATCATGAGCTAAAATCCCTTCTCCTTCTCTAGAGCCCCTCCCTCTTCCTCTTCATCCCTTTCTAAAAAATCATCCCCACTTTCATCTGTTACAATAATTGAGAGGGGGGGGGTGAATCAATTGTTTCTCCATTATTCTATAGTCCCAAATTCTTCCAGATGTATATAAAAATAATTTCAAACATATAAATCAACTTGGTGAAATGTAAACTGTAACTTCAAACTTTTAGTCATGTACCGAGCAGAAGAAAATTAATACTGTGATCAACGATCAATGTAGATAAAGTAATGTGTAGTGAAAAATAACAATCATACACATTGACACATATTTTTAACTTGGAAACCCTGATAAGGGAAAAACCACCTGGGACCAGTAACCCAAAATATTTCACTCTTCTAAAGTGAGCTTGGTTAAGAGACAACCTTGTTAAAGGTCACAATGCACACTGTTAAATGTGACCTGGTTAGAGGATTTAAAACTAACAGTTCTCTCTTGACCAATCTTTCACTATTGGGTCAACAAGAAAACACTCAACATTCATTAGGATGTCATAATGAATGCTTTCACATCCTACTCCGTTAAGAGATTTATTTGTAATAATGCTTAAAATGATACAATAATGATCTGATTCAAATACAACTCTATTTTTTATATTTTTAGATCTATGCTATGTACATAATACTTCTGATTAATTCGTTCGCTTCAGTTCATCTGATTCTTCATACTCTATTCTTCTCGATAATGCTCTTTCCTCTGTCGCTCGATAATGTCTGCAGAAAATGCTCGGTTCTGTCTTTAACCAGTTTGATCAGTCATGCAAAAAATTGGCATGTGTATGAATCATAACATAATTTCAACATTTTAATCCTAATTAATCTCTTTTCTCTTATATAGACATCATAACTCATTTAATTTCCATCCTTTATATTTTTTCTCTTAATCTCCATTGTTGGTTTTGCCTCTTAAAAATTCCTCAGCTGTTGTGTTAAAAACATGTTTCAATCTTCATCGTCTGACCTTCCTTGAATTTTCATAACCATTTGATCTACATAACAAACCTTATCATTTACCTTGGAATCATCAATTTCTAGCTCATCATTCTAGTCAGCCTCGGTGTGATTTAACTACTCGGTCAATACCATGTTGTGTCGACACTCCCTAGCTCAGTTATCACTATGCTCGATATACACTGTGTTTTACTCGGTGTTCACTGTCTCTCAGTGTATTCATAACTCTTCATTTACCCACCACATAAACTATATTTTTTATTGACCTTCAATCCATAATAGATCTTTGTTACCATATTGATGCTCAAATTAGTTGACATCAATGACAATACATTAAGTGATAATATTTATTATCACATCTGTAATTCAGTTGACTATAAAAAAAATGACTTCAAACATATAATAAGTTGTAGTTCATCAATATCTACGTTTGGAATTGATGGAAACACAATATGAAAATGCCATAGAATACCAAACTTGTGTTCTACAACTGCTAAAATTATGTAGCTCTCCCTATTTTGAATATAAAAAATGTGTGAGCATTAAAAAACTCACCATGCAGACTCTCCCTGCATATTTGTCTCTTTTGTTCTTGAATCTCTATAGATAGATATTTCATTTCTCTCTCCCTTTAGTTATTTGAGTGAATCTCTCTCTGTTTGACAACATTGCCAAAAAGAAATATGCAGCTCTTTAGTAGCCAAAAAAATTATCTGTGGTTTTGGATTTAGTAAATTCTTCCATGGTACTGATATATCTTTGTTAGTGCAGTTCAGCTTTGCATCAACATGATTGATAATCTGATTACATGTAGGTTGATGAGACCTTCTATTCATCTTAGTGGCCAGTATAAAAGGGAGGAACCCCTAGTCTACCTCTCAAGTACTCAAATGTATCCTTTGGTAAGGGTTTAGTGAATATGTTTACAAATTGTTCTTTGGATTGTACATATTCCAATATCACTTGTTTATCTTGTACTTGTTCCCTCAAGTAGTGATATTTGATAGATACATGATTTTTTTTGCATGCATCATAGGGTTCTTTGAAATATTTATTGCTCTAGTATTATCACAATAAATTATCATTGGGTCAGTGATCTCTTCATTCATACCTTTCAAACATTTTTTTATCCATGCAATATTTGAATAGTTTGTAGCAACAACAACATATTCTTCTTTTGTAGTTGACTGAGATATGCGTCCTTTCTTTTTACTTATCCAAGTAACTAATCTTTCTCCTATAACAAATGCTCCACAACTAGTTCTCTTTTTATCATCATTTTTTCTAGCCCAATCAGCATCGGTATAAAATTTTAGTTCAAACTTTCCATCTCTCTTGTACCATAATCCATAGTCCTGAGTGTTCTTTAGATATCTAAAAATTATTTTTACAATAGTCATATGTGATTCTTAGGGGTTAGCAAAAAATCTTACGACAATTCCAACTGTGTGTGCTATTTCTGGTCTTGTGTGAACAACATACATAAACTCTCCAATCATAGATTTGTACAAAGCCTGATTTACCTTAGGTGCCTTATCTTCTTTTGTTAGTTTACATCCTATCACCATAGGTGTTCTAACAGGTTTTGATTCTTCCATTCTGAATGTCTTCATTACTTCCTTGATGTATTTTTATTGAGTAATGTAGATACCTTTAGTCCATTATAAAATTTGCAAGCCAAGAAAAAAAATTGATCTCTCCAAACATTGACATTTAAAATTCTTTCCTGATTTCATGAGAAAATGATGTGCATAGGTTATCATTTCCTCTAAACATAATATCATCAATAAAAATTTCAGCAATAGGAGTTTTATCATCATTTTCTCCTTTCAATACAAATTGTTTTTATCACTTGTTCTAATAATTCCAATAATAATAAGATAGGAGTGTAGTATTTCATACCATGCTCTTGGTGCTTGCTTCAAACCATATAAAGCTTTGAGTAACTTACATACCAGGTTTGTCTAATTAGGATCAACAAATCCCTCAGGTTGTTCAATGTATACCTCTTCTTCTAGTATTCCATTCAAAAATGCAGATTTAAAATTCATTTGATATACTTTGAATCCTTTTATATGTTGTGTATATAAGTAATATTATAACTCCTTCAAGTCTAGAAACGGGTGCAAAATTTTCTCCATAGTCAATACCTTCTTCTTGTGCATACCCTTTACATACTAATCTTGCTTTATTTCCGGTTACATCTCCATTCTCATTCAAATTTTTCTGAATATCCATTTGGTACCAATGACATTCTTATCACACGGTGTTGGCACTAATGTCCAATTTTTGTTTTTCTATATCTGCTCAATTTCTTTATTCACTGCATTAATCCATTCTTCATTTTCAAGTGCATATCTAAAATTATTAGGCTCAAATTCACAAATTAAACATGTGTTGTCTTTAACCTTACTTCAGGTCATCATACTATCTCTTTTATCTTCAATAATCTCACTCTCTAGATGATGTCATCTCACATATTTTTCAATTATATGTTCAATTCTTTGTTCTTCATTATCATCTCCAGTCGGTTCATTGTGATCTTGATCATGATCTTCAGCTGTATCCTTTTCCCGATTCTTTATCTGTGCTTCCTATTGCTTGGTAACATTACCCTATGGTATGGTAACATTACGTATCTACGTAGGCATAGTGACAAGTTCTTCCATTTAGACAAATCTACTGTAATCTTTAGGTTCTTTCATGCTTTCCTCATCATTCTTCTCATCAAATTCATCAAATTTCACATTTACACTCTCAATGATCTTGTTAGAAGTCTTTTTCAAACATTTGTAAGCTTTACTCTTATTAGAATATCCAAAAAATATTCCTTCATCACTTTTTGAATCAAATTTACCATTTCAATCATCTTTCTGGATATAACAATGACTTCCAAATATTCTAAAATAACTCACATTAGATGTATAACCATAAAATAGCTCATAAGGTGTTTTTTTGTATCTTTCTTGAGTTGTACTTGGTTTAGTGTGTATACAATAGTACTAATAGATTCTCTCTAGTATTTTTCTGCAACATTCTTATCAATCATCAGTGTTCTAGCACAATCCACAATTGATCTATTTCTCCTTTCAGCAATCCCATTCTACTGTGGTGTCCTCGATGCAGAAACGTTTATTTTAATTCCATGCTCATTACAAATGTTAGTGAGCTCATCAGAAATAAATTCACCTCCTCTATCAGGATTCAAACATTTCTTCTCTCATCCTATTTCTTTTTCCGCTTCACCTTTGTACCATTTAAACATCTTAAATGCTTCAAATTTTTATTTTAGGAACATAACAATCATCATTCTAGAGTAGTCATCAAAAAATAAAATAAAGTTTATGTCCCCATAACAACTTTGTGTTCTCATAGGTCCACTAGGTCAGTATGAACTAACTCCAAAATATCATTAGATTAAAAATTCTCTCTTAAAACTATATTTTTACACCTTTCTCATCTGACAATTCTTGCACATTACATGGTCTGGTTTAGATAAGCTAGGTAAGCCT
The DNA here is from genome assembly GCA_018584345.1 of Thuja plicata. Classification (NCBI taxonomy): domain Eukaryota; kingdom Viridiplantae; phylum Streptophyta; class Pinopsida; order Cupressales; family Cupressaceae; genus Thuja; species Thuja plicata. The sequence goes on along the minus strand of MU227431.1, from coordinate 2,090,072 downwards.
GTAAATTTTCTTTTCATATTAATCTTAACCATGTTGTCAAAATTTTCTTGACAAAGCCTTTTATGCCATGAACATACATATTCATTCGTATCCAATAACAAATTAGTTTCACCAGTGTAAAGATAAAATAGATTACGGTTTGATTTTTCACCAGTGTCGATCAATTATCCAGTTCCATCATAGATTCTAGCTTTTCTATTTTCAAAAGAAACTCGGTGACCTATTTTATTTAACTGTGAAACACTCAACAGATTATAATTAATTTCTTTCACCCAATATTCATTCTCACATTTGATTTGATTGTTCAATATTATAGTACCTTTTCCTTTCACCTGAAAAGGTGTATCATTTCCCATTCTAACAGATCCACCATCATAATGTTAAAGAAATTCAAATTTTCCTTTATCTCCAATCATGTGATGTGTATAGACACTATCAATAACCCAAATGTCATGCTTACTAACTTTAGAAATGAGTGTTGTTTCATCATACCTCTCATCTTCTTCATAATATTCTTTCAAAGGTACGAATACTGTCTCAATATCTTCATTAGTGTCAAAACCAGTATCATTATCTTTATCTAAATAGCAATGTAAAAATCCTTCTTGCCTTTTTCTTTGTAATCTTGGTTATTCCTTCTGTCATATTGTCGATTACTTTTGTATTCTCGGTCATCTTTTTTGTCATTAGATATTTTATTTCTTTCATCATTCTTTCTTTTAGGGCATCAACCAGCAAAATGTCTAATTTTTTTTTCAATTAAAGCATATCAAAGGTAGTTTACCTTTATGCCTTCCTTTACCTTTGTGCAATCTTCTAACCATTAATGCTTCAAGTTCATCAAGTTCTTTATCATCACTGTGAACTTCACTATTATTTCTAATCATGTGTTTGCTACTAGATTTACTAATTTTTAGTGAAGACATAAATGCAAATTCCATAGTAGGTACAACACTGTTATCAAAGTTATTCAGCTCAAAATAAATTAGTCTTCCAACAAGACTGTCAACAATAATATTATTTCTAGGTGCTTCTCTCATTTCATGTACATTGCAGAGACTCTTATAGAATAAATAGGTAATAAATTTCTAAGAATCTTAGTCACAATAGTGTCTTCATCAATAGTTCCATCGGTTTCTCGAATAGAGTTTACAACCTCCTTGAGTTAGTTACTATACTTTGTTATGTTTTCTCCTTCTTTCATTCTCACGTCATCAAATTTTCCTCAAAGACTTTTATCTTTAGCTCTTAGTACAATTTCATCTCCTCCATAAACTAGTGTAAGCTTGTCCCACATCTATTTGGCTACTGTACATGTCTTTATATCTTCAAATTATGCATCAGTAAGAGAAGAAGAAATATCTACCATTATAATGTTGTGCACATGTTTCTCTTTCATCTGATTAATAGTCAAGGTTCCACTTGGTAAAATGAATTCAGAGTCCATATATATTGCAACTTCATCTCCAATCCTTGATACGTATAGTCTCATTCTTCTTTTCCATGTCGAGAAGTTCTCCTTGTTCAGCTTTGGGGCATCTCTCTTATACATCTTGATCTTTAGCTTAAGTCCTTGAAAACTTTCCCTTTAAGTACTCTATGCTCTGATACCAATTGTTAGACTAACTGAGAGGGGGATGGAGTGAATTAGTTTGTCACCAATTATTCTACAGTCCAAAATTATTCCAGATGTAAATAACAACAATTTCAAACATATAAATCAACACAGTGAAATGTAAACTATAACTTCAAAATTTTAGTCATGTACCGAGTAGCAGTAAATTAATAATTTGATTATTGATCAATGAATATAAAGTAATGTGTAAAGAAAAATAACAATCCAAAACAATCATACACATTGACATAGATTTTTAATGGGGAAACCCTGCTAAGGGAAAAACCACCTGGGACTGGTAACCCAAAATATTTCAGTCCTCTGAAGTGAGCTTAGTTAAGAGCTAGCCCTGTTAAAGGTTACAATCCACATTGTTAAATGTGACCTGCTAGAGGATTTAAAACTAAAAGTTCCCTTTTGACCAATCATTCACTATGGGGTCAAGAATAAAATACTGAACATCCATTAGAATGTTATAATAAACACTTTCAAGTACTACTCAGTTAAGAGGTTTATCTGTAAAAATATTTAAACTGATACAATAATGATCTGGTTCAAATACAACTCTGTTTTACATATTTTCAAAGCTATGCTAAGTATATAATACCTCTGATCAAATTTTTCACTTTATTTCATCTGATTCTTTATACTTTGTTTGGCTCAGTAATGCTCTTTCCTCTATCACTCGGTAATGTCTGCAAAAAATGCTCATTTCTATCTTTAAAAAGTTTGATCAGTCATGCATAAACTTTTCATGTGTGTGCATCATAGCATCATTTAGACACTTGATTCATAATTAATCTCTTGTGTCTTATATAGAGATGATAACTCATTTAATTTCCATCCTTTAGATTTTTCCTCTTAATCTCCATCGTTGGTTTTTCCACTTAAACTTTCCTTGGCAATTGTGTTAAAAATATGTTTCAATCTTTATAGTTTGATCTTACTTGAATTTTCATAATCATTTGATCTACATAAAAAACCTCATCATTTACCTTGGAATCATCAATTTTCATCTCATTATTCTAGTCAGCCTTGGTTTGATTTAACTGCTCAGTCAATATCATGTTGTTTCAGTGATCCCTACCTTGGTTATCACTGTGCTCAGTATACGATGTGTTTTACTCATTGTTCATTGTCTCTCAGTGTATACACAACTCTTCATTTACCGACCACATAAACTTTGCTTGTTCTTGATCTTCAATCCATAATAGATGTTTGCTACCATATTGACACTCAAATAAGTTGATATCAATGACAATACATTAACTAATAATGTTTATTATCACATCTGTAACTCAGTTGCCTATAAAAAAAATGACTTAAAACATACAGTAATTTTTAGTTCATAATCATCCTTAGAAGTATCCATGCCCTTGTCTTCTTTCCTAAAAATATCCTCATCAATTTTAAAAAATTTTGCCAACTTTTGGTCAGAATGAACCGAACATTCCCCTTCCCCACTAGGAAACTTACATTTCCTCTTAACTGACAAAGATGAAGCATATTAGTTTCATTCATAAGTAAAATTTTACAATGGTCATATATAATAGGGATAATACCATTATGAAGAATGTGGGAGCTAACCTTATTCTTTTGCTTTTTAAGGTTATCTATCAATGAGCAATAGAGGTAATAGGGAAGAGAAACCCTCTTCTTATGCTTGAAATGGTTTACGAGGATGAAATGGTAGGTATGGGCTCTCGTAAAACTCCCATCAGTAGTAACATAATACATAATAAATGTAAGCACTATCTTCCACAATTTTTTTTATTTTTTCAGTATCATAGTATCGAGAAACTGGCTTACCCATCAACTAACATTCTTAATCATCCCTAGGGAAGGTCTTCACAGCCCTATCAAAAATATTCCTATTATGATAGAAACTATCCCAGTGTGTGGCATCTTAGTAACAATAGCAATGAGCTTTGCAAAAAGCATAAACCTACAACCATACAGAGAAAAATGACCCTTCCCCGACTACTCAACAATTTTTTGACCAACCATTTTAGCCCTAATTTTTTCATACCCTTGTAGGCACTCCATAAGAGGCGTAATGTTTCCTTTCACTAAATTCTTCCAAAATTTCAGTTCCCCTTCCATTTTCTATAATCATTAAGTTCTTCCCTGCATAAATCTCCTCCCATTTTCTCAATGCTAATAGCAATAGAGATGATCTCAAAGGAATAGATTTAAATGAACAAAAAGCCCCAAACTAAAATATTGCATAAAACCTACAAATAATGAGAAATACATTTATTTATATTCCTTTCACCTCCATAGAGGCACATGCCCATACCATAATTCGGAGAAATGGTGCAGGACTACCCAAAAGGTTGTCTTGGAACAATCTTTTTTTCTTTCAGTTGTGTGAAAGCCTTAGGGCATTTTGGTTATGTCTATAAAAGGTCATTTTGACCACAGTAAGGGTACAATAGGGTTTAGGTTTTTTAAGTCTTAGGACCTATGAAGAAGTGCAATTTAAGGCTAAGAGGTTGTAAAGACTTCAAACTGGCACAAGAGAAATGATGACATATCATCATGTCAATAGGGTCAAATAAGGGTCAGGAACTTATTTTGGTCATAATTGTGGTTTTTGGAAAGGTGTGAAGGGTTTTGGAACTCATTCACTTAGTTTTACTTGATATTGACAAAAGTTGCAAAAGTTGCATTTTGTAACTTTTGAAAAGTTGCTCAGACAAGACGACAAATTTTGCCAACTTGACCAAATAGAGCCCAAGAAACATGGTAACTATTTTAGGACCCTATTTATAGGATTCCTTGACACTAGAGCAAGGTTGTATGATATTGTACAGATTCCAAATTTTTATCTAAAGGAAGCATAAATGACTGTGTGTGCAATTTTCTTGCTTTTGTATTGCAGAGGGACCTTAATGTATTATATTAAGCATTATAGCTCATGCATGGTGTAATGTAGGTTGTTTCTAGATTTTGTGTGGTGTTAATTAGTCTTTTTGTTTAGTTTGAAGTACTTCTTGTACATCTTTTGTGTTCTTCACTGTCTCTATACTGAACCAGGCTATTTGTAAAAATTGGGGTTCTAGATCGTTTTCACACCGTACAAATTTTACAGCCCTTTGGGAATAATGACTAGACTCCATGATTTTACATATGTAAGGATTTGGGGCCCTGGGAAGCACAGGAGATATTTTTGAAGTATTTCCCTATGTGAGCTAGAGAAGAGCCCAACTAGGAAAGACCATAGTGCAGAGCACTTGATTTACAGAGGTGGACACTTTGAGAAAAAATTCCTTTTTTTGAAGGAAGATATGATTCTTACCATGGTTTGGTAAAGATAAGAATACTAAACCAATTGATTTATGAGGGGAAAGCTTAGGAAGTTGTAGAGAATCCAAAAGAGGCCTCAAAATCCTTATTTTTTCCCATTTCCGGTTAGGGCATTGTATGGTCAGTTGTGACCCCAAGACCAAAAAAATCCTTGAGGGGTGGGTACATGGACTAGGAATCCCAAGGAAAGATTGGGGGTTTATTTGGAGGAGCTTAGGGAAAATCACCAATTTCTCGGAGTATGAAACCTAATAGGGCTAGTAGCCTTTTAGGCCTAAATATGTAGTTTGGTGTAATCGACTCAAAAATGGTGATAGATGGATTTATAAAGACTCTAGTTGAATGTATTAGATCTTGTATATGTACCTCCACACCTCTATGAAATTTAATTGAGAAATTGGAGGTTAGAAGCCTTTAGAGTGTATTAAGGGCTGGTGAGTAGTAAGGGAAGAATGCATCAAGTTTTGACTTGATTGAAATGAACCTCAATGATAGTTGGATTGGCCAGTAGAACCAGGGGATCCTAAGAAATAAAGGTCCTATAGGTTGTAAACTTGAAATTGGTGGAGAAATACACCCTATAAGTCTTCCAAGAAAGACTAAGAGAGTGAGTGATTGATTCATCCAATCCTCCATATCAGAGTGGTATCATAGCCCCAAAAAGATTTGGGATATCTAGTGCATGTCAGATTGTGAGTCTAGTGGGTCCACAGTAATGGTGACTAATGTGGAACTAGCCATGAATGTCGATGATCAATAAGTTGATAACATGTTGTTGAGGGAAAGAATAGCTCAACTTGACAAAGCACTATGTGATGTGCAAACTAAGACTGAAGCAATCAGTGATACGTTAGAAGGAAGAAAGCTAAGGGTAAAGAGGTTGTAGAGGAAGACAAGATCCCTGAACCTGACCTTGTATAGCAAGAGGAACCTTTCTTGAAGGAATTGAAGGCTATGAGTGTGAAGGCACTTGAAGCAATACCACTATTCAGTGGAAAGATGGAGGCAGATCTAGTCATGGACTGGATTGAGGGCATGGAAAATCACTTTAAATGTGATGGAGTGACATAAGCTCAAAAGGTCAAGGTAGAAAAATCAAGACTTAGAGGCTCTACTTTGACATGGTGGAAGTTTTTCCAATCAGAGAAAGAAAAAGAAGGAAAGAATCCTATTTCTTCCTAGAAAGGAATGGTGAGAAAAGTGAGAGAAGCATACATGCCAAATGACTATGAAATCCAATTGCACAAGAAAAGGCAAAGCCTAAAATAGAAGGATCTTGATGTCAATTCCTACACTGAGGAATTTTAGAAGTTGTGTATGAGATCAAATGTCTCAGAGGATGAAATTCTTAAGGTGGCTAGATAGCTTAATGGATTGAAATAGAATATCCAAGAAGAGATGACTCTTCTCAGTCCCAAAATAGTGCACCAATGTTACCACTTGGCCATAAAGATTGAAGAGAAAGGTAGAAGAAAGAAAGACTAGTCTTGCAAGTGTAGAGGAAGGGGTAGAGACCAGAGAGATCATAGAGGAGGATACCAAGGTAGAGGGACTGATCAAACAATTCAAGGAGATTCTATATTTGCAGAGCATGGAAATGAAAAAACTCCTAGAGGGAGTCATGGAAGAGGTAGAGGAGCTCCAGGAGGTTCTAATAGAGGAAGAGGATGAGGTAGAGGTAATTCCTATTTTGATATCTTGAAATGCTATACTTGTGGACAGATGGGTCATCTTTCTTATAGGTTCTCTGAGAAAGAAAATTATTCTAATACAGAGAAGAGATTAGGATATGTCTAAGAAGACACAATGAGTTTCAAATCACCTGAGATTAGTCACATAGAGTCATAAATGGGGGAGAAATTGATGTTTAGAAGGTTTCTAATAAGAAAACAAGTCAAGGAAGAACCAAATAAAAGATCTCTATTTAGAGTCAAATGCAAGATACATGTAAAAGTATGTAAGGTTATAGTGGATTCAGGGTCCACTGATAACATCGTATCAGAGGAGGTAGTCAAGAACTTAAAACTAGAAAATATACCCTATACCAATCCATATAAGGTGACATGGTTGAATAAGGGACAAAGTATCCTTGTGAATGAGAAAACTTGGGTGGAATTCTCCATTAGAGGATATAAGGACAAATTGATTTGTGACATATTACCTATGGATGCATGTCATCTTCTATTAGGGCGACCATGGCAGTATGATAGAGGAGGCATCTATGATGGGAAAGAAAAAACTATCTCATTTAAGAAGGATGGGAAGACATTCAAGATACAATCATTGTTGGATGAAGAAGAAGTATAGTCAAACACCCCGCGTTTCTTGCTAAGAAGTGGCAAGGAGTTCATTAATACTCTATAGAAAGGAGGTGAAGGATATGCTATCATTGTACAACCCAAGGAGGAAGAGAAGACTATGCAGACACCTATACCAAAAGAAGTACAAAACCTATTGGAGAAGTACAAATACATAGTCAATGATGGGACACCTACAACATTGCCTCCTAAAAGATCAATCAGTCATTATATTGAATTCGTACCGGGGCCTTCATTAACTAACAAAGCAGCATAAAATATCACACCAAACAAGAACCAAGAAGTGGCTAGACAAGTGTAGGAGCTATTAGACCAAGGGATAATCCAAAAGAGAATTAGTCCATGTGAAGTACTAGTGGTCTTCACATACAAGAAAGGTGGTAAGTGTAGACTTTGTACTAATTCTAGTGCTATTAATAGGATCACAATTAGATACATATTTTCAATTCCTAGGATAGAAGATTTGATGAAATATCTTGGATGGTCAAAGTATTTCAGTAAATTAGATTTGAAAGGTGGGTACCACCAGATTAAAATTAAAGATGGGGATGAATGGAAGATAACTTTTCAAACTATTGATGGATTGTATGAGTGGAAAATCATGCCATTTGTCCTTTCAAATGCCCCTAGCACATTCATGAGGCTCATGAATGAAGTGCTTAAGGATTTCAGAGGGGTATTTGTGGTAGTGTATCTAGATGATATACTCGTATCAGTAAGACAATAGAGGAACATGTGAATCATGTAGAAATGGTGCTCAAGAGATTGCAGGAGGAGAAGTTATCCATAAGCCTAGAAAAGTGTGAGTTCTTCAAGAAAGAGCTTGTATATTTGGGATTTGTAGTATCCCTAGGGTCATTTAAGATCAACCCAAGCAAGGTTGAAGCTATTTTAAGTTTTCCTACACTAACCATAGGGACATAAGTAAGGAGATTTCATGGGTTAGCTCAGTTCTATAGGAATTTTATAAGAAAATTTAGTGGCATTTGTTCACCAGTGCTTGACACTATCAAGGGTGGACTAAAGACTAAATTCAAGTGGACTCTTGAAGCAGAGAGGGGTTTTGAGAAGTTGGAGCAATAAGTGGAAACTCAACCTATCCTTTTGTTACCTAGATTTGACAATCTATTGACAGTGGAATTTGATGCCAGTGGGATTGCAGTGGGATGAGTACTAACCCAACAAGGAAGACCTATAACTTTCTTTAGTGAAATGATCAATGAGGCTAAAAAGAAGTACTCTACATATGATTTAGAGCTATATGCTCTATTTTAGTCTCTAAGAAAGGGGAGACATTATCTCCTGCCTAAGGAGTTTTTTGTGTTTACAGACAACTAGGCACTTAGCTACATCAATACACAAGAAAAGATAAGTAATAGGCACTTGAAGTGAATGGAGTATCTTAAAGCATTTACATTCACTATCAAGAATAAGAAGGGATAGTTGAACAAGGTGTCAGATGCACAAAGTAGGAGGATTCTAGTAGTGCAAGAAATACAATTTCAAAGCATTGGGATAGAAATTTTCAAGGATCTCTATGGAGAAGATGAATACTTCTCTGAAACATATAAGGTATGTTCTGATTTTGAGATTCATTTTCATAGTCAAATCCCAGAGTATACATTACAGAGTGTGTTATTGTTCAAGGGAAATCAACTATGTGTTCTGAAATGATCAATGAGAGATAATCTCATTCAGGAGAATCATAATGGAAGCTTAAGTGGGCATTTTGATATCAACAAAAGAATGGAGTTTGTACAAAGGTTTTATTATTGGCCCAAGTTTCCATGGGATATCAGAAGGTATGTGAAGCAATGTGTGGTTTGTGTGAAAGCCAAAGGGGGAGCTAGTAATGCATGTTTGAATCAACCCTTACCCATTCCCAATAGATCATGGGAGTACATTAGCATGGATTTTGTGGTAGGTCTTCCCAAGACCAAGAGAGAGTTGGATAGTGTTTATGTGGTGGTAGATAGGTTTAGAAAGATGAGTCATTTCATTCCTTGTAAGACTACTCATGATGCTAGCTAAATCTCTCATCTTTTTTTCAAAGAGATTGAGAGGATTCATGGATTGCCATTGAGCATAGTGTCTGACAGAGATGTGAAGTTCATGAGTCATTTTTGGAAGAATATATGGAGTAGATTGGGATCAAACTTTCCATTTGGTTCAGCTTGACATCGTCAAATAGATGGTCAAACTAAGGTGATCAATAGAGTGTTAGGTAACCTTCTCATATGCCTAACCAAGGTGTATGGTAAGACTTGGGACTTGGTCATACAACAAGTTGGATATACATATAATGATAGTGTCAATAGGACAATAAGGAGAAGTCCTTTTGAGGTAGTACATGGCATGCACCCAAGGGGTGTGTGTAAGCTCAGAGAGCTAGGAGCTATGGAGAATAGGAGTGGGCATGCAGAGGATTTCACTCAAACTATGAAAGAAATTCAGGAGCAAGTGAAGAAGACCATTATTGAGGCTACTCAAAAGTTGAAAGCTACGATGGATGTATCTAGAAAATACATACAATTTTTGGTAGGTGATTATGTCATGGTTCATCTCAACAAATCTAGGTTGCAGTAGGGAGTGCCTAAAAATTTGTAGATGAATAGAGTGGGACCATGCAAGGTGTTAGCTAAGTATGGACATAATGCTTACAAGGTAGAGCTTCAAAAAGATTTAAGTATCTCACCAATGTTTAATGTAGCTGACTTAATCAAGTACAAGGGATCACTGGCAGAAGTGAATGAAGATAGCAAGGAGATATTGGAGGATGTGAGTAATGAAGTTTTACCTCCTAATGTCAAACTTCAAGAAGATAGGATCTTGGAGTCCAGAGTGAAGAAGTCTACAAGGAAAAGGGTGTGCATGGAAAAACTTATACAGTGGAGGGAAAAACCAGAGTCTGGGGCTACATGGGTGGAAGAAGCTCATTTCAAGAAGTGTGGCATTGATCTGTCCTTGATATCTCCTCACATTCCTTAGTGTTTATGCAAAGGGGGAGTATGGTTCAGGAGCACCCAAAAGGTTGTCTTGGAACAATCTTCTTTTCTTTTAGTTGTGTGAAATCCTTAGGGAATTTTTTTTATTTTTGTTAAATTTCATTTTGACCATAGTAACGGTACAATAGGGTTTAGGTCTTTAAAGTCTTATGACTTGTGAAGAAGTGCAATTTAAGGCTAAGAGGTTATAAAGCTTTCAAATTGGCAAAAGAGAAATGATGACATCATCATGATGTCAATAGGGTCAAATAGGGGTTAGGAACTTATTTTTCTCATAATTATTTTTTTTGGAAATGTGTAAAGGGTTTTGGAACTCATTCACTTAGTTTTGCTTGATATTGACAAAAGTTGCAAAAGTTGCATTTTACAATTTTGCAACTTTTGAAAAGTTGCTGGGACAAGATGAAAACTTTTGCCAAATCGACCAAATAGAGCCCAGGAAACATGGTAACTATTTTAGGACCCTATTTATATGATTCCTTGACATTGGAGCAAGATCGGATGTTATTGTACGGACTCCAAATTTTGAATTGAAGGAAGCATAAGTGACTGTGTGTGCAATTTTCTTGTTTTTGTATTGTAGAGGTACCTTAATGGATTAGATTAAGCATTGTCACTAATCCATGGTGTAATGTAGGTTGTTTCTATATTATGTGTGGTGGTAATTAGTCTTTTTTTTTAGTTTTAAGTACTTCTTGTAAAATGTTTATGTTCTTCACTATCTCTGGACTGACCCAGGCAGTTTGAAAATAATGGGGTGCTAGATCATTTTCCAACCTTAAAAATTGTATGACCCTTTAGAAATAGTGAATACACTCCATGGTTTTACATATGTCAAGAGTTAGGGCCCTAGAAAGTACAGGAGCTATTTTGAAGTCTTGCATAGGCAAGCCAGAGAAGAGCATGACTAGGAAAGACCATAGTGTAGAGAACTTGATTTGCAGAGGTGGACACTTTGAGATGAAATTCCTTTTTGTGAAGGAATATATGAGTCTTAGAAATTTTTGGTAAAGAGAGGAAGACTCAACCAATCCATTTTTGAGGGGAAATCTTAGTAAGTTGCAGAGAAGCTAGGAAAGGCCTAAAAAGCCTTGTTTTTGCCAATTTCTGGTTAGGGCATTGTATGGTCAGTTGTGACCCCAAGACCTCAAAAATACTTGAGGGGTGGGCACATGGACCAGGAATCCCAAGGAAAGATTGGGGTCTCCTTTGGAGGACTTTAGGATAAATCCCTAATTTCTCAGAGAAGGAGACCTAATAGGGCTAGTAGCCTTTTAGGCCTAAATATGTAGTTTGGTCTAATCAACATGGAAATGGAGATAGATGGATTTATAAAGACCCTAGTTGAATGAATTGGATCTTGTATATGTACCTCCAAACCTCTGTGAAATTCTATTGAGAAATTGGAGGTTAGAAGCCTTTAGAGTGTATTAAGGGCTCGTAAGTAGTAAGGGAAGAATGCATCAAGATTTGACTTGATTGAAAGGAACTTCAATGATAGTTGGATTGGCTAGTATAACCAAGGGAGAGTAATAAATAAAGGTCCTATAGGTTGTAAAATTTCAAGAGGTGGAGAAAGACACCCTAAAAGTCTTCCAAGATAGACTAAGAGTATGAGTCAGTGATTGATTCATACAATCCTCCCTATGAAGAAAAGTGACAAGTTATCATCTTAGTCATCATTGAGAATGTTTCCAACCTTTGTCATAACCATTTCATACCGCATGATTGTAGATATATCTTGGGGCAATAACTTTTCCCCTCTCAAAGTAATAATTTTATTACATTAAACCACATAATTAGCTAGCCTATCCACAGAAGCATTTATTTAATAGTAAGCATGCTTAATGACCACACATTTAAAGGATTTGATGATGTCATGAGATTTTTTTCATCATAGTATCAATAGTCCAAGATGGATTATTAGACCCATCAAGACAATTAACAATCTTCATTGAATCCCCTTCCAATGATAAATTATCAATATTCAAATCTTTGGCAATTGAGAGAACTTTCTAGGCCTCCATAGCTTCATCATAATGAATAGATTGAAAATCCAAGAAACCAGCCACCATAGCTAGAAAATAAGCAGCCAAATTCAAAACAATTCTCCCAAATCCAACATTCTCTAGATTACCTTTGGACGCCCTTTCGATGTTGACCTTTATCAAGCTATGAGGGGGAGACAAGAAAACCAACCCTTCCCTAGGGTTGAGGGTTTTGTGAGAGAGAAGTGAGATCTTCCACCTTTTCTCAAAGTTCAATTGCATACTCTGGAAATTTAAATCAGAGTTGTAGAGAGATTCAAAAATCCCTCTATGAATTTTGTAATCTATTTAGAGCTGGAGGAGAGATTCTATCTCCCAAATTTTTTTTTGTTTGTTTCCTTCCATATATGCCACAAGAGATAAGGGGCCAAGAGATTCAAAAGCTCCATTTATTTCTTATTAGAATTAGGGCACTTCGATTATAGGAAGAAATCTTCTAGAGAATTCAAAAAATCCAGCAAATAATAAATCTTAGAAGAAATAGAGCCCAAAATATTTGGTAGAAATCAGAGTGAAAGAATAAATGAAACACTGCTTCAACATTCTTACAATAAAGAGAACATTTGTTAGGTAATTAGAAGTCCATTTTGAGAAGGTTTTCCAGGGTGAGAACTTTGTTTTGAAAGGCAAGCTAGAAAAAATATTAACTTTAGGAATACATTTTTTCAACCAAGATTTTTCCCAGAAAGGCCACTACCCATCATGGAAATGTAAAGATATTGCAGAGGCCACAAAAAAATGTCATTCGGGTTACCACCCCAAACTAAGGAACCCTTGGAATTTAGAGAGATAGACATTGAAGATAAAAGGATATCAATAGAAAGTAAAGGGGTAGAAAAACATGATAACAAAATCCACTTACAATCCTTCGAGTACTCAAACAACAAAACTCCAAAGGTAGAAGAGCATTTATCTTTCCACATTTTGAAAGAGGAATTCCCATCCAATGGAATATATAGCAACCATCTATCTTCATAAAATATGATCTTCTTGCCATCACAGTTTCCATCTTCTACCTTAAGCAACTCAGGCTTTAGAGAATTGAAAAGAATTCCAAATGAAATAACCCTCAACTAAAAACATAAGATCCAGGAAATACTCTTTAGAGGGTTGAGAGTATAAATATTTCTTCTTCCATATAAGATTCCACTCCCTTTCTTCTCCCAAAACTCTCCAAATGTTTTTAGCCAAACGATCCATATTTATAACCTTAATAGCTCTAATATGTAATCCTCCCATCCATTTGGGCTTACAAACATTTTCCCAATCAAGGAGGGGAAAACATTTCCTTTCCTCAACTCCTGACCAAAGAAAATGCTTTTGGATTTTTCTCAATTTATTTAGCAAACTTAGATGGAATTCTGAACAAGCTAAAGGCATAAATAGGAAGGCTTTGAAGAGAAGATTTCAATAATAAAACTTTCCCAGCCTAGCTAAGAAAATCTCACTTCTATTGTGAAATATTCTTATTGAATCTATCTAGAAAATGATTCCAAAAATATTCTAGAGGTTTAAGGCCAAGAGAAGGCCAATGGAAGTAGAAGGGAAACCTGCTTTTCTACACCCAATAGTTTTAGAAATTTTAGCTTTACTATCCTCTAGAGTGTTAGTGAAGAATATATAAGTTTTAGCCCAATTGATCTTCTAACCCATGGTAGTGTTTAGGTGTTCAAGATCAATTTCATAGATCTGGCTTATTTGACTGAAGCTTCCCCCATATTTATAGTATCATCCATAAACTGCCCATGAAAGCAAATGAGATTAGTAAAATTGGGTCTAAGACCATGAAGTTTCCCTTCCTCCATGCATTTATGAATAAACCTGCCTAATCCCTCTACGAGTATAGTGAAAAGAATAGGATAAATATGATCCCCTTTCCTAAGTCCTCTCGAGGATTTAAATAAATGTGAAGGGGAGCCATTAACAATGATAGCAGACGACATCGAACCAAAAAGCTGCCTACAAAGATGTATCATCTTATCACCAAACCAAAATGACTTTAGAATATACAACAAAAACCCCCCAATCCACCCTATCATAAGCCTTGGATAGATCAAATTTCAAGATAAACCCTATCTTTTGGCCATCACCAATGAATGAATATTCTCATGAACTACAATAATAGAGTCAAGAATTTCTCTTCCAGGGACAAACCCATTTTGTGAAGGACAAATAATCAAGGAAAGAATAGCCAACATCCTATATGTAAGGATCTTCAAAAAAATATTATATAAGGAGTTGCACAAGATGATTTGTCTAAATTTGTCAAGAGACTTAGCCCCTTGTACTTTAAGAAGAAAGACAACAAAGGTGGAATTAATCTCCTTCAAAATATTCTTGGAATGGTAGAATTCTTTAATTACATCATAGATGCCCTTTGCCACAATAAACCAAAACTTATAAAAAAAGAACATCCTTGAAATCCATTAGAGCCAGGGGCCTTCTCCCCCTCAAAGAAAAACACTGCATTCCTAAACTCTTTACTAGAAGGAACAACTGAAATGGTTTTATACTTATCCTCATCCACAAAAGAAGAGATAGAACCAATAAGTTTCTCCTACTACAAAGGATTAAGACTTAAATTATAGGTCAGAAGAAAGGAAAATAACCTGGTAGTTTCAAATCTAATATCCTCATCCTTAGTTAGGGTGCCACGATCTAAAGACAACTTGTTGATTCTTCTAATTTTCCTATGCTTGAGAGTGGTCATGTCAAAGTATTTAGTGTTCTTGTCCCCAACCACCAACCAGAGAGCTGTGGATCTTTTCCTCCAAAAAAAATCCTCCTCAGCACTAAGATCGTAATATTTAGTCAATAGGTTGGATTCCTTATCCCTTAAGTCTGTAGATAAACCATGCAACTAGATTTTATCCTAGATTTCCTTTAAGTCAACTAGAATAGAAACTTTCATTTGGCAGATAGGCCTAAATATCTCTTTGTTCCCTTTCCTTACTTTACTTTTGACCAATCTGAGTTTCTTAAAAACTCTAAACATTTTTGAACCTTTAATATTTGTGCCCCACCAATCTCGTATGCTTTGTTCAAGGGAAGGATGAAACAACGACATTTTTTGAAATCTAAAGGAAAGTTCCTTTTTCAATTAATAGGATCCACCAAAAAACAAATGGAGTAATGATTGGATACAATCTTAATAATAGAAAAGAGAGAAAAAAAATCCCTAGAAAGGAATTTATAAGAAATCAGAGCTCTATCAAGATGAAAATGAATCAATTCATTACCCACTCTTCTATTGGACCAAGTTTAATTATTTCCTTGAAGATCAACATTCATAATATCTTGTGAATTGATGAACTCCATCAAGTCCAAATGCCCATCTAAATGTGAAGGCAACCCAATAGATTTTTCATTCTCATTCAAATGCGTGTTGAAGTCACCCATGATAAGCGAATAGCTATTGGAGAACAAATCCATGTAACAAGCTAGTTTATTCAATAATTTGGCTCTAGAAATTTTAGTGTTGGGGGAATAGATTTTAGTGATAACCCAGAAGAAATCATCCCAAGCTATTTAAATGCACCAAGAGAATGTTGTCTAAACCATCAACAATAACCCCAACCAAAGTATTCTTGTTCCAAAGGATGGTTGTGCCACAAAAAGCACCAACCAAGCTAGTAGCAACAACTACACCATTTAAAAAAAATTATAATATTGTCTTATTTCTCTGAAGACATTTTAGTTTCCTGAACAAGAACAATGTTTGGTTTATGATCTTTAAGTAGATAACAAAGCACATATTCTTGGTAAGGCATATTGAGTGCTCTTATATTACAAGATATAATATTCATGTTTAACTAGGGGTAAAGGCCTCCAGGATGGAAAGTTGTTTTCCATTCGCAATATCCTTCATGCTTTAATTCTATCTGGTAGCATTAATGGAGGGTATACCAAGTTTTATTTTTTTATTTCCCACGTCTGCTTCTCATTAAAACCCCTATTTTGGTAATATCATTGCCTTATTTTATTCCTCCTATGAACCGAGGTCCATGTTCTTTCCTCCCTCCACACACCAAGATTTACTAAATGTCACTCCATTTGGGAGTCATTAGTATTTCTAGAACAATGGAGCCCTCCTCAGCAGAGACATCGGATGATTGTAAGAGTAGACTCTCACCATTTAAAATATTACATACATGATCATAATTAAATATGTTTAAATAAAATCTTCCAACAAGATTTTGGGGCTCTTCCACTCTTGACCCATCCCCTTATAACATAAATACTTGGGTTGGACTTATAACATTATCAGCCACCATAGGGACGCTAGGCTTTTATTGGTAAATAACTAGAGATTTTGAATCCACATTGTCACTTCCAGGCCTAGGAGTACTTATGTCTTTTGAAGTCAGAGGTTCCTCCCCAAAGACCCTTAGTCATTCTCATAACCTTGACTCCCCATTAGGCTCCTTAACTCTCCATTCAAAATTCTTCTTGTTATCCTTTTCAAGAGCCTCATTTTTGTTATTATTTTTATTTTTGTCTAGCTTCTTCAATTCCTTGGATTTATTAGTCGGACATTCCCTAGCCTAGTGGTCTAACTTTTTGCAAGAGAAGCGTGCAAATGGAAATTATTCATATTCAATATCCTGGACCCATTTAAATTTTTTTGAAATAAATTCAATGAGAGAGGCAAGTCCATAGACTGGTGGATGTTGACATAGATCCTACCACACCCTTCAAAGTAATTTCATTCTATTATTCCAAAGGGAGACTAGGAAGGTGGACCTAGAAAGGAATAAAGGCGATAAAGGAATCATTTATCTCTGAGTTAGGAGCCCATTTTTGAAAAGCCAAAGATGACTCTCGCATAATCCACGATCCTCTACATAAAGGTTTATCAAAATAACCTCATTGTTAAAAAAAAAAAAGAGGAAAAACCCTTATGCAAAGAAACAATATCCATCTGACCTTTGAGAACCCATTTTCTTCTAATGGATCCCCTGATAATGTCAATTTTTGGTCTAGTACCCACAAACTGGCCAACCAAGGTAAGAGCCATCTCATCCACAAATAAATCTATGAGAGAATTAGGAATTGATATCGCATAGACCCCCTTCACTAGATCAGATCAAGGGTTTCATGCGGAACATGGAAGACCATTTCTTCTCCTTTTGTGGTAATAAGGGTTTTTTGATTCCACCTCAAAGAAAGGGCTTACCTCTATGACTTGGGCCCCAATCCTTGTAATCATTCTCTCCTTCCAATCTTTTTGTCGAGCCTTTCCCATCCTATTCATCCTCTAGTTGGGGTCTACCAGTGTAGCTTGGAAACATAGCCTGCAAAACACCAGGAAATTTTCCATCCCCTTGTTTGAAATTAAAATTTCCTCCCACCCGCTTGCTCCCACTACCTCTCTTTCTCATGTTACAGTTCCCAGCATCTACAATAAAAGAAAAAACCAATGAATCTTAGGCTCAAAGTATTCATTGTACCTTTGTTATAGCTTCATGATGGATGAATCTTATTGTACTTTGTTTCATTTCATTTATTTTGGATCATATAATTGTAAATGTATATTCTTGTAAATGGATGTAAATATAATGTAGACATGTATTGATGACTTATTGAATTGTAATATTTAAAATTAGGTAGATCAATGTTGGTATCGTCTATGTGTATGCGTTTAAAAATTATCATGATTTGGATTTGTAGATTAAAAAAAATAGTGTTGTTATCTTGTGCATTAAATTATCTTAGTTAAATTTATTTAGTTATATGATTATACATTTCTTAGTAACAATGATGGGGAACCTAAGAGGGCATAATGTAATGTTTTGATGCATGACCTTTATGTATGTTAGTTATATATTGTATCATTTAAATGGTTTTTATTATGTATATCATTATATTAAATGTAAATGCTTATGTTGATAGAAAAAAAATTGTACCAGTTCTTTAAGAAAATTATATTGTCCTCTCGAGTTCACTAGCAGGGCGTTACATCAACTATTGCATATATAGATCATGTTATAGTTGTGAGAATATATGACTATATGTTTCTTGGAAGAAATTCCTATATGACTGAGAATAACCTAAATACAAATACTCTATATGAATGGATGAAAAAATAAATTCATTTCTCCCTTTTCTAGAATAAATGATAGAATAAAATAATAGAGAGAAATTTTAGCTTGATGTCAATTTATGATTCTAAATCTAGCTAGCACGATTTGAGTTTATGTTGTTGGCAATATGTAGTATATGTTGTATTTTCATTTATGTAAACTTTCATTTTATACCAATAATATGTGTATAGAGAAGAGTTCAAGATTGGTATAGTTGAAGAGGTTGAGAAATGTTTTAAGATCAACATGTATAGAAGGGAGATTATTTGACATTGATAGATACATGAGATCAACATGATTAAGGATTAGAAAGAAATTTTGTATGACAATCATATGTATTCATGTCACAAGATGACACTAAGATAGTCTAAAAGGAAGGTATTGATATGGCTAAGTTGGTAATGCTTTGAATGATGATTGTAAACACAATGACCTATTTCCACATATTGCAAGAAGTTAGTTGAATGAAATTTGACATATTTCTTTTACTTCTACTAATCTATAAATTTAAGTAAGGCCTAAAATTTACTCTGCATTTTTGTCTACATTGTTCTAGATTGGAAGATATAGTCTTTTAGAATTGAAGTTAACGTTGTCAATCTCTAAGGAGCTTTTTTTTATCAATCTTTTAAGTCTTAACATCTTCTACAATAATTTTAGATTGTGTTGATTGTTCTTTGAATTATATCAAAACATAGCTAAGTGTCCGAGAGGCTTATTGGAATGATTTACATTTATTTGGAGTGATACATTTGATTGTGGAAATTTAGGGATATGCTAAGATTAATTTATGGCTTCATCCATACGAGTTTCAGACGGTTTGATGTAACGAATTACAATGTCCAATATGTTAAAGGATCTATCAATGATGCACATTAAATTACATGAAAGAAATCGACAAAAGAAATATTAAAGAAGATCTCATTAAAATATTTCAGTCCACACTAATTTTTGTTAATTAATATAATATTTTTATTACAAATTATATTATGAATTTTTATACAAATATAATAATAAAAGGAAGAACATCGTTACTTTGATATAATAATAGTTACATTTTATTATATTTCATTATAATTAATAACATCCTAGTATATAATCATACAAATATAGTACACACTTATATTTATTTTAAAATTAAATTGTTTGACAAACATATTAAATCTTGTAGAGACATATTGATATTAGAAATATTAATGTTGGAAAATGTGATTTCTCCCACTGATGAAATGCAATTATTAATTGAGAAGGACAAATGTTTTGTACAATTTTCTAAATAGGTTTAGAAATATTCTAAAATAGTTAAGAGATAAAGATAATTGAGAAAAAATATTAAGTATGCATAAAATTTAAGCCTAACATCTATAATGACCTATGCAATTTCTAAGATTATCATAAAATTTTCATTTAAAGAGGCACTTGTAATGATTTGAGCATCAACCATTTGAGTTAATTATATAAAGTGGAGAGAGAGAGAGAGAGAGAGAGAGAGAGAGAGAGAGAGAGAGAGAGAGAGAGAGAGAGAGAGAGAGAGAGAGAGAGAGAGAGAGAGAGAGAGAGAGAGAGAGAGTATGTAACAAGATTTTTTTTAGCATACATAGAATAAATTTGGAGAGATTTTTTGTTTCATTTCATTTGTATCATGTGTGTGAAATTTGAATTTGGGTAGTATATTTCCATAATTCATTTAGCTCCTACAATTAATCATAGACTTATTTTACCTCAAAAGAAGAAATTACACTACAATAATTTATCGTGATTTTTATAATAATTTATTATTTTGCAACACTAAATATTCTATTGAGGATAAGAAATATTGTAAAAGTGAATTAGACTTTCTTCAACTTTAAAAAAAGGGTATACTACAACAATATATCATCTATTTTACAATAGTTTGTCTTAAAATAAATAACAATTCATTCAACATATTATAATTTAACATAAAACCAAAAGCTATACAACAACTTATGACCCCCTTAATAGTAATTTATTATTTCCAACACTGAATAACTCATTCAATTTAATAGATGAATACTACACAACAATTTTACATCCCTTTGACAATAATCTATTATTCTCCTACAATATTACATAGTCACTAAACATAATAGACATCCTAAGAGTTTACATAATAGGCATGGAGAACATTTACGCTAGACATAATAGACTCTTAGAAAACTATATATGTATATGTATATGTAACAAGATGTCTTGTAGTAGAAAGAAAATAAATTTGATGAGATATTATGTTTCATTTCATTTGTAGTGTATGTGCATGAAATTTGAATTTGGGTACCGTGGATCCATTATTCATTTAGCTCCTACAATTACTAGTAGACTTATTTTACCTTAAAATAAGAAATTACACTACAACAACTTATCATCATTTTTACAATAATTTATTATTTTACAATACTAAATAGTCTGTTGAGCATAACAAATATTGTAAGACTTCATTAGACTTCATTCAAGTTAAAAAAGAAGAAGCATACTACAACAATATACCATCTCTTTTACAATAATTTATCCTCTTAAAATAACAAATGATTCATTCAACATAATAGAATTCGACATAAAATCAAAAGCTATATAACAACTTATGGTCCCTTTAATAATAATTTATTATTTCCCAACAATAAATAGTTCGTTGAACCTAATAGACCAATACTACACAAGAATTTTATATCCCATTGACAATAATTTATCATTCTCCTACAACACTAAATAATCACTAAACATAGTCATTGAACATATTAGACATTGTAAGAGTGTACATAACAGACACATAGAACACTTACATTAGACATAAAGACATTGTACATTGAATAGTGCATTGAACGTAAGACACAAGGTACACTGCAAAGTACACTTATTGCGTTCTGAAAAGAAGTCAATGACCAGGTGAGGCAACCACAAAGTTAAATAGCAAGTAGTCCCTCAGGCTCCCCTTAAGATACACATAATTGCGTAGCAGCCCGTCCTTCACAAATCCCGCCTTCTCAAGAACTCTTGATGAGGCCGCATTCTCTGGGAGAACCAGAGCTTCAATCCTCGTTATTCCCTTCAACTCCTTCAACCCAACTTTGAGTGCACTAATGACAGCTTGAGTGGTGACACCCATCTTCCAGTACTTCCTTGAGATGGCATACCCCATCTCTGCCCTACAACTGTTCATTCCACTCCCTTTCTTAAGCATTATGTGACCAATTGCCTTATTATTGCCCTGGATACAAATGGCCCTAAACCAAAGATGAGGAATCACTACATTTGCAACATACTCTCTTGCCTGTTTCTTAGATTTGAAGGCATCCCACGTCATAAAGCGTGTGACTTCCTCATCACTCGCCCATTCGTAGAAATCATCCACGTCATCCATAGAGAAGTTCCTCAGTCGCACTTGAATCGCCCTCTCACCCATTGCTAATTTTAAAATTCTATAACTCTGTCACCTCAGTAAACTCTAAATCACAAGAAGATGAGAAATAAAAGCTCACTGTTTCAGGCAACTTTCCTCTTGACCTAATTTCAGTAGAAGGTAGACTTGTGTATGACATGTATTTCGAGAAATGTTAGCTGCAATTTATAGGATGTTCTATGCTCATTCCACATTGTTCTAACCGACCATGTTGTACAATCTTTGTGAATTGGGATGTGCGGTTGGGGTTTGTTCGAATGGAGGAGAATTCGGGGTGAAGCACTATTGCATTCCCTTGCAAGCTTTTCCAAAAGCTGTCAATTCCCTTTACACTCTGAGAAAATGATACCACAAAATGCAAAGTGGGCATATTCTTCTACTTTTTTTTAAGTATATTTGATTACTAGAATAAGTATTAAAAAGGAAAGGGGAGGGTGATTAAAAGTACACGGGGGGAAACTGAAACAGAACGAAAACCAAACAAAGAATAACGAATCAAATCTTGAAAATAAACAGTGATTGAGATATTCATTCGTCGATATGCAGTTGCACTTATTGTCTAATTATTAAGTAGAGTAAATTTTAAGAAGTCTATTTGATTATTCGTATTTCTAAGCTTCTTTACACGATTTTAATGTTCTTTCTACATTTCAAAAGTAAAACTCCCAAAAGTATTTGATTTCCAACTGGTATTTATAAAAGTGGAAGTAAATGTCGCAGCTATCCAGTTTGCTTTTTCTTTAAAATGATTTATTGTATCACTTAGGTGTTAGTTTGTTAGCTTGGACATCTGTCCCACCACTTGCTAACAATAATTAATTAATTATTAATTATTTGTTTGTTTGACTCCCCTAGGTGACAACTTGCAACAACTTGCAATTAATTTTTTGTTTGGTTGTTCGGTTGTAATTTATCTCAGCCGTTGATTGAGAATTAATCTCGGTCGTTGGTTTACCAATGAGGGTAGTACAAAAGGGGGTCTAGGGGCATTTGGAGAGACATCAATCACATCACACCAACACAAGTTGGAGAGCATTTGCAGTGTTAGCAAATGAGTTTGCAGTGATAGCAAACAGTCTTGCAGTGTTAGCAAGGGC
>MU227431.1:2043845-2057594 GCA_018584345.1 Thuja plicata | reverse complement strand
CACACACACACACACACACACACACACACACGTATATATATATACATCCTTATAGCAATATAATATACATTATTGAAAAATAATGGGAATGAATTTTCTTTCCCAAAATAATACTTTCAATTCCAATTCCAATTTTCAATTCCAATTCCAGGTCTGAGAAGGAATTATGGAATGCTCAAAATGACCCAAAATTAGAATTCGCATAACCCTATTCCAATTTTTAATTTTGGAACCAAATAGGGAATTGAACATTTTGGGAATTCAGAAATGCCAATTCCCGTTCAATTCCATGAAACAAACGGTTAAGGAATTATTATATAATATTCAGTCAAGTCTATAGTATATACTTATATCATTATTACTGTTAAGATGATCAACAATTTATATATAGAAGACTTGATTACTTATATAAGTACAAGTCTTACTATTATATACAAATATTAATATGTATAAAGAAGATAAAGATAATTTAGATTAAGAGATATAATATTTTGAGTATCTCATCATAATTAGAAGAATTCTGATATAGAACGATAATAATAAACAATTCTATTTTCTATCTGAGATCCATTTCGTCAATAATGAAAAGGGTATTTCACTATCCTAACCGATGCAGCCTCTGTTGTAGGGAGAGTAAATCAGCCACCCATCTCCTTTTTAGTTGTCCCCATTCTTTACAAATCTAGGAAGCTTTGTTACAAAGATGGAATGTTTGTTAGGTTTTTCCTAATTCTATCAAGGATTTTTTCCAGCCATGGACTTGCCCTAGTCGGAATAAGAGAGTTAGCCATGTAGGGAACATAGCTATTCCACATCTTTTTTTGGGACATATGAAAAGAGTGGAATAACAACATTTTTAGGAAAGTACACAGATCTCCATTGGTTCTTGTGAATGCTATATTTATAAGTATTCAGGAAAATTTTCTTTCACATAATAACTCTCCTAAGAGTTTGTGGATGGAAGTTGATTGCTGGAATGTTAACTTGAAAGATGAAAATAAACATATTAGGGAAAATTGATACTGCTTAGCCCCCCAGGGTTGGGCTAAAATTAACTTTGACAATGCTGCCAAAGGTAACTTGGATAAAGCTAGTTGTGTTGGCCTCATTAAAGATTGCAAAGGTAACTTCATTGCGGCCATTGTTGTTCCCATTGGATCCTAATCAAATAATATGGCTGAGGCTCTTGGGGCCTTTTACTCTCTATCCCTAGCCAAACATCTAAACTATCTGAATGTTTTGTTTGAAGGTGACTCACTAAGTATTACGAACTGCCTTAGAGGAAAATCTAAATTTTCGTGGTATATAGCGAATGTGATTAATAAAGATAAAGGTATTGTTGGATCCTTTAATCATTTGCATATCTCCCATGCCTTTCATCAGGAAAATAAATTTTGTGATGTGTTTGCTAATAAAGGGGTTTCTCGGGAATCTCTTACGACTTGGCATAATATATTGAACCTCAATAAGGGGGATATTATTCTTATTAATTTTGAAAAGACTAAAGTAAAGAGGGAAGATTTTAAATAATAATTATGGAAATATTGCAGAGGTGTAAGCATGTCATTACTTATGGTGGCCACCACAGAGATGTGATGCGTCATAATTGCAACTTTTCATTGCATGTTTTTTGGGTGATTTGCTTCTTCTTTCTCCAAATCTGGATTTTGGCTTTTGTGTATTATTGGATGAATACTATTCATGTGAAAGTAATTGCGATGGGTGAGGAATTGAACATAGAAGAGCCTATGAACTGCTTGAAGTGGAAGGAGGACCTTGATATTTGGATAAATCTTAGTAAGGGTCAGCTTTCACCCTACCTAGAGAAATTGCACGGGTACGACAAAGGCATTACCCATAATTTCATTGCTGGTTGGACGAATGACTCTGTGACTATTGATGGGAGACACATTGATCTCAATGTGGTGCTTATTGTGAAGGTAATAGGTTTACCCTTATTTGGCATTACCTTTTACAGAAATAGGAGGTGTCTAAAATGACAGTAAATAAATTCCCTAAGTCTGTGGCTGAGAAAAGTGTAATTGTTAAAAAGAAATATTTCTGTGTTGTGAAAACTATGAAGGAGGTGTAGAGTAAAATTTGCGTGGTTTGAATGGAATATATTACTCTGGAAAGGTATTTCACGTGTGCGCAGTCTCATCATTTTTTTCTTTTAAACCATTCTCATCATAAAATTACTATTTCTTGGGTGTTTTACCTACATAATTCTCTATATTACAATCTAGTTGAGAATAGGGAGGACCCAAGTAAATTTTTTCTTCATGAGGGTCTCATTCTATTGATTTTTGAGTATATGAGAGATAATATCTCGGTTAATGTGGATAAAAGTCTTAGGAAAAAAAGGAAGATTACCAGCCTTGATCTAGTTAAGGCAAATGATTCTATAAAGAGGGTTAAAAATGCCAAGTCTAATACTAGGAATCTTGATACACCGTCCTCGTCTTTGAGAACCAAGAGAGGTGAGATGGTGAATTATTCAATAAACTAGAGGATGAGCATTTGAATTGTGTTCCTTGTGGGAATGATGATTCTAATTTTTTCCTGGATAATGGTAAAAAGTATGAGATTTTGGCCAGTGGAATGGATACATCATCTTTAGGGGATTCTCCTGATGAGAATCCTAAGGACTCTTACATAGATTCTGAGTAGGAGAATGCTAAAGAATCCAACCAAAAAAATCCAGAGTTGGAGAATAGTAACACATATATGGATATTGATCCCATTTAGAGTGATCATGGAAAAATTGTTATTGACTTGGATGGGACCACCTATCCTAATAGGGAGAAGGAGAATGTGGTTGAGGGAGACAAGGAGTTCAACCCCATGGATGGTATGGGGAATTGTGACACAGATAATTTGGTGAAAGAGTTTGATTCTAATATAGAGAAACCCCATTCCCAGCCTTTGGATGTTAAGGATAACAATGATATTTATGAAGAGAAACCCTACACTAAGGACAAACATAAGGGAATGGATTATGACATCCTTTACATGGCTAAAGATTTTGTGAAAGCAAAGGAAAGGAAGAAAGAGAACAAATTGGACACTGCTGAGAGAGAGAGCCATCTATGACTATAGGTGACTTGTTTGAGAAGGAGGATTATACTATTGGGTTTTTACAAAAAACTAAAGCCAAAGACCTTTACTCTTTTAGGAATGACAATTTGACATTCCAAAAAATTCAGAAGCTCAGATAGATGAACAGTGAGCTGAAAATCAATCTCCAAATCCTGAAGGATAGGGTGTATAATAAAGGCAAAGAGAATGATAATTATCAGAACTTTTATGCCCCTATTATTCTATTATCTAGAGTTTAACACCTCGAAAAAAATGTTGGAGAATATGTTGGAGCACTCCAAGGAGGGTATGAAGGCCTCTCCTAACAACCTCCATATTTTGGTCAACATGTTGGAGAATCATGTTGCTAATCAGCCCACTACTACCAAGGTTAAAGGTCCAGGTTCAAGAAGTAGAGCTAGAGCAAAGATGAACCAAACCTCCTCATCCAGCAAGGATATTCTAGATATTAAAACCAGTATGGTTAAGATGACAGAGCTAGATGTGAAGATGGATAAAACCTTTCAGGTTCTAAAATGATGACAGTATGTGTTTTCATTTTGTTGTTTCTTTTTTAGTTGTCTAGTTTGAGTTTTTTTTTGGTTTAGGGGTGTCTTTGTCTCCCCTCTTATTTTGTCATTGTTGTTCGTTTCTATTGTTCTTAAACTCTTACTCTAGTGGTTTGTAAACTTTGGGTTGTGTGTCCCTGTAAAACCTACACATACACATACACATACACATACACATACACATACACATACAGGGACGCACAACCCAAAGTTTACAAACCACTAGAGTAAGAGTTTAAGAACAATAGAAATGAACAACAACAACAAAATAAGAGGGGAGACAAAGACACCCCTAAACCAAAAAAAAACTCAAACTAGACAACTAAAAAAGAAACAACAAAATGAAACCACATACTGTCATCATTTTAGAACCTGAAAGGTTTTATCCATCTTCACATCTAGCTCTAAGAATGATAATTATCAGAAGTTTTATGCCCCTATTATTCTATTATTTCATTTGTAGCATGTGTATGAAATTTGAATTTGGGTACTATAATTCCATAATTCATTTAGCTCCTACAATTAATGGTAGTCTTATTTTACCTCTAAAGAAGAAATTGCTCTACAATATTTTATCCTCATTTTTACAATAATTTATTATTTTGCAACACTAAATAGTCTACTGAGCATATATAAGAAATATTGTAAGAGTGAATTAGACTTCCTTCAACTTAAAATAAAAAAGTATACTAGAACAATATATCATCTATTTTACAATAATTTGTCTTAAAATAACAAATAATTCATTCAACATATTAGACTTTAACATTAAATCAAAAGCTATACAACAATTTATGACCCCCTTAATAGTAATTTATTATTTTCCAACATTGAATAACTCATTCAACCTAATAGAGGAATACTACACAACAATTTTACATCCCTTTGAAAATAATCTATTATTCTCCTACAAAATTAAATTGTCACAAAACATAATAGACATCCTAAGAGTATACATAATAGACACAGAAAACACTTAAGTTCGACATAATAGACTCATACAAGACTATATATGTATATGTATATGTCTATGTAACAGGATGTCTTGTATCACAAAGAAAATAAATTTGATGAGATATTGTGGTTTATTTCATTTGTAGTGTATGTGTATGAAATTTGAATTTGGGTACCATGGATCCATAATTCATTTAGCTCCTACAGTTATTAGTAGACTTATTTTACCTTAAAATAAGAAATTACACTACACCAATTTATCATCAATTTTACAGTAATTTATTATTTTATAATACAAAATAGTCTGTTGAACATAATAAATATTGTATGACTTCATTAGACTTCCTTCAACTTAAAAGAAAACAAAAGCATGCTACAATAATATATCATCTCATTTACAATAATTTATTATCTGAAAATAACAAATGAATCATTCAACATAATAGAGTTCGACATAAAACCAAAAGCTATACAACAACTTCTAGTTCTTTAATAATAATTTATTATTTCCCAACAATAAATAGTTTATTGTACCTAATAGACCAATACTACACAACAATTTTATATCCCTTTGAGAATAATTTATTATCCCTTTGACAATAAATAGTTAAATGAACCTAATATGCCAGTACTAGACAACAATTTTATATCCCTTTGGACAATAATTCATTATTCTCCTACAACACTAAATAGTCACTAAACATAATAGACATCCCAAGAGTTTACATAACAGACACGATTAACACTTACGTTAAACATAATGGACTCCTAGAACACTAAATAGTCATTGAACATATTAGACATTGTAAGAGTGTACATAACAGACACAGAGAACACTTAAATTAGACAATGAATAGTGCATTGAATGTAAGAGACAAGGTACACTGCAAAGTACATTTATTGTGGTGTGAAAATAAATCACTGGCCAGTTGAGGCAACGACAAAGCTAAATAGCAAGCAGTCCCTCAGGCTCCCCTTAAGATACACATAGTTGCGTAGCAGCCCCTCCTTCGAACATCCCGCCTTCTCAAGCACTCTTGCTGAGGCCGCATTCTCTGGGAGAACCAGAGCTTCAATCCTCCTTATTCCCTTCAATTCATTCAATCCAACTTTGAGTGCACTAATGACAGCTTTAGTGGTGACACCCATCTTCCAGTACTTCCTAGAGATGGCATACCCCATCTCTGCCCTGCAACTGTTCATTCCACTCCCTTGCTTAAGCATTATGTGACCAATTGCCTTATTATTGCCTTGGATACAAATGGCCCTAAACCAAGGATGAGGAATCACTACATTTGCAACATACTCTCTTGCCTGTTTCTTAGATTTGAAGGCATCCCACGTCATAAAGCGTGTGACTTCCTCATCACTCGCCCATTCGTAGAAATCATCTATGTCATCCATAGAGAAGCTCCTCAGTTGCACTTGAATCGCCCTCTCACCCATTGCTAATTTTAAAATTCTATAACTCTGTCACCTCTGTAAACTCTAAATCACAAGAAGACGAGAAATAAAAGCTCACTGTTTCAGGCAACTTTCCTCTTGACCTAATTTCAGTAGATGGTAGACTTGTGTATGACTTGGCTTCTGAGAAGTCTAAGCTACAATTTATAGGATGTCTGTGCTCATTCCACATTTTTCTAAACGACCATGTTTTGCATATTTGGAAGATACAATGTGAGTGAATGGCGATGTGCGGTTGGAGTTTATTTGAATGGAAAAGAATTTGGGGTGATGCACTATTTTATTCCCTTGCAGGCTTTTCCAAAAGCTGCCAATTCCCTTTCCACTCTGAGAAAATGATACGATAAAATGCAAAGTGGGCATATTCTTCTACTTTTTTTTTTTAAGTCTATTTGAGTACCAGAATAAGTATTAAAAAGGAAAGGGAAGGGTGATTAAAAGTACATGGGGGAAAACTGAAACTTAACTAAAACCAAACAAAGAATAACGAATCAAATCTTGAAAATAAACAGCCATTGAGATATTTATTCCTCGATATACAGTTGCAGGTATTGTCTGATTTAGAGTAATTTTAAGAAGTCTATTTGATTATTCATTTTTCTAAGCTTCTTCGACTCCCTGCACACGATTTTAATGTTCTTTCTACATTTCAAAAGTAAAACTCTCAAAAGTATTCGATTCCTAACTGGTATTTATAAAAGCTAAAGTAGATGTTGCAGCTATCCCAGTTTTCTTTTTCTTTAAAATGATTGATTGTATCACTTCGGAAGTAAATACTCACTTGTTTCAATTTCACCTGCATAGGCATGGAGATTTATGGTCTATATTTGGTAATTACGAGATTTCTTGTAGTTTTGTATTTGTTATGAAGAGATATTTAAATCTGTGTATATAATGACAAATGTTATGTCTTTCTCTAAAGTTGGAGTTCATTCTCTAATCTTTTATGCATCCATTATTAACAATTCTATATAGGTTATCTCCTAGTCATCATTCTCTTTCCTTTCTACACATGCTAACAGAACTCATTTTATCCTTAAATTATACAAAATCACTTTCAAATTAATCTCATATTTCATTATTACAATTCTCACATTCCCACTAATCTACACCTATCTCATCTCTATAAGTCCATTTACATTCTCTATGTCAATTTACAATTTTTTTACCAATGCACATATTTATAATCTCAAGACAAAAGAAAAAAATATGAACTTTTTTTTTTCTTTCAGTGAAACCTTTCTTTTATGAGTCGTGTAAGAACATTTTTTGTGATTTGTTTCTATGTCTTCTATTTTGTATTTAAAGACATTCAATACATTAAAGACTCTTTTTTTTTTTTTTCAATACTCATTTACCTTAGGCACTTTTTTTGGTTTTCTATAATGAGTCTAGTTATGAAAAAAACAATTAGGAGTATAGGAATGAAGAAAGATTGCAGTAATTGACTAATCATTCTTATTTTAATGGGTTGATGTAGAAGAAAGTGTCACTTATGATACATTGTCGTACTATAAAACATATTATAAAATAATCATTTGAAAAAATTAGAAATCAAACGAAAAGTCTAAGTACATTGGGAAAAGTGGAAAACATATTTGTACAAAAGACATATGACAAGGTTGTACTTTTAGGATAGATCAATGATCAGGGATTTCTCCCTATCCTCTTGAATCATTGTGACATAGTGCCAATTAAATATTACAATCTTGCCAATAAAATATTACAATCTTGAGGATATAACAATTTTGGATGAACAGGCTTGGCCCTTTGGTGAAATGGTGGGGCTTCTTTCCTGTAGTGTCTACAACCAAGGTTCAAGTCCCCACGAGGTTTCTCTCTACCGTGGCTCTCAATGGAGAATTTCTACCTTGACCCTTGGTGAAATAGTGGGGCTTCTTGCCTGTAGAGCTTACAACCAAGTTTCAACAATTTTAGGGCTTGGCCCTTTGGTGAAATGGTGGGGCTTCTTTCCTGTAGTGCCTACAACCAAGGTTCAAGTCCCCACGGGGTTGCTCTCTACCGTGGCTCTCAATGGAGAATTGCTACCTTGACCCTTGGTGAAATAGTGGGGCTTCTTGCCTGTAGAGCTTACAGCCAAGTTTCAACAATTTGGGTTTGGCCCTTTGGTGAAATGGTGGGGCTTCTTGCCTGTAGTGCCTACAACCAAGGTTCAAGTCCCCATGGGGTCGCTCTCTACCATGGGTCTCAATGGAGAATTTCTTCCTTGACCCTTGGTGAAATAGTGGCGCTTCTTGCTTGTAGAGCTTACAGCCAAGTTTCAACAATTTAGGGCTTGGCCCTTTGGTGAAATGGTGGGGCTTCTTTCTTGTAGTACCTAGAACCAAGGTTCAAGTCCCCACGGGGTTGCTCTCTACTGTGGCTCTCAATGGAGAATTGCTACCTTGACCCTTGGTGAAATAGTGGGGCTTCTTGCCTGTAGAGCTTACAGCCAAGTTTCAACAATTTGATTTCACTATTGGCTTTGCAAATTCCCGCTCTACAACTTTTGAATGTTGGGTTCTGCGTCGGCTCTGAATGCATGTTTCTACCCTGTCCCACGCTCTACCAGGGGAGCTGGGAGGTGAATGTCCAGACCTATTCCTGGTCCTTGTGGGGAAAGATGATTTTGAACCCCCTTTTGGTAGGAGTTGGCTCCTTTTCCTCTGAGATGGTTGAGTCGCCTGTTGCCTTAACTGATTCCACGGAGCCCCCTCCTAAGCCTGTAAAGGTGGATAATTCTATTGCGTTGGGGGGATGGAAGATGGCGGTGTTGGGATCTGAGATTCCTGAGACACCTAAGATGCCTGAATTCTCGACGGGAGAATTCGGTCCTGAAATCTCTATCCCAGATGGAGTTGTGGAGGACATATTTGCCACCCTACACCTTGCCCTTGTTGGGAGGTTTGTGGCCTTTAGGCCCACCATAGAGATGGTGTGCAACTGGTGTACGACCAGGTGGAAAGTGAAAGGATCGCTGTCAGTTTATGCTATGCCAGGAGGGTTTTTTCTTTTTAGATTTAATGATGAGGCAGATTTCAACAGTATTTCTACAGGGAGCTAGTACTATGGCTAAATGGAAGCCTAGATTTAACCCAGAAATTGATCTGCAAAAAGCTGCTCTAGTTTGGGTCTAGCTTCCTGGTCTTGCCCAAGAATTTTGGGATAATAAAGTATTTAGATAGATAGGGAACTCCTTCGGAAGTTATGTGACTGCTGACTCAATTACTCTATCAAAATCTCGCCTGGTGTTTGCTAGATTTTGTTTTAATGTCATGATGAATAACCCACTTCCCAACTTTGTACTGCTTAAGTCCAAGTGGGGGAACTAGAACCAAGCCATTGTTTATGAAATTCCCACACTACATTGCCAGAATTATGGGAAAAATGGGCATGTGGTGACTAACTGCAAGGGATCTGCTAGGCCGAAGGAACAACCTATCACTTGTCCATCGCCTAAGGTTAACGATGGTGAGCCTGTTGTAACTACGGTGAATACCATGGTTGCTCTTCCTTCCAGTGACAGAGTCCCCCCCATGGTAATGAACCAAAGTTAGAAGGGCCTGTAAGAAACACAGAGACTAAGAAGACTGAAGACTAAGAAAAAGGGCAGAGAAAGGAAGAGCTAGAAAAGAACACAGATGCTGAGAAGGTGGAGGCTTTCGAAGAAGGTGAGATTCTCAGAGTGAACTCTGTAGTGGAGATGGGGATGGCCCCTGTTGTTGGAGAAATGGTCATAGTATTATCAAACATCTCCAACACTATCATTAACAGTCAAAATGGTTATGATACCAACATGGAAAATAAGACTCGGGTGTCTGGAAGTGCTCTGACGGGAAAATTGTGGGGGGAAACTTCCTCCAGCCAGCAGTGTAGTTTAGACCTTGGAGAGGAAATTTTGAGAGCTTCCTCCCTGTTGCCATCGACCTTAGTCCCCGACTAGTCAGAACCTAAAAGGAAGGCTGATGTAGGGAGTGAAAACAAGGTGGGCTGCCCAACTGCCAAGGTGACCAGAGCTAAAGAAGCAGCAAGGGCCATTGCCAGCGGAAGGCAACTAACCCTGGAAGACTCTCAAAAAGGTAAAAGATTAAGTTCCTTTCATGGAACATAAGGGGCATGAACAAACCACAAAAATAGTTCACTTTAAAGAAGTATATTATGGAGCTCTGAGTTGATATGGTCCTCTTACAGGAGGTTAAAATGAAGCACAGTATTTTTGAGCCACTGGTTGATAAAATTTGGCCTGGGGCGGCCTTACTATAAAGTGAAGCTGATGGGGCTTTAGGTGGTGTTGCCACTCTCTGGAATCCTAGTAAGTTATCTTGTGAAATTGTGGGGTCTTCTCACAACATTCTTGCTGTATTTTTTACTTGGAATATTTATTCATGGTATATGTTCAACATTTATGCCCCAAACTCTAGAACTGAACGGGGTAGACTCTTGGGGGGAAATATCTAACCTCATTGATGTCCACCATGATTTCCCTGTTATGTGTGCTGGGGATTTTAATTCCCCCCTGTTTCCCTCTGAAAAATTTAGGAGGCTCCCAAGATTATTCTGATAGTATGCATGAGCTTGCGGATTTCATGAGGATTAGTGATTTGGTTGATATTGAGTTACAGGGTACGGGGTTTACCTGGTCTAACAAAAGAAAAGGTAGACATCTTATTCATGTTAGGCTAGACAGATGGTTGATCTCCGGTGGGTGGGATATTTCCCATCTGATAGGTCTCTCGCTCCTCCCACGGACTGTGTCTAATCACTCTCCTCTAATTCTTGATTGGGTGGAGAAAGCCTGTGCTGGACCCCGACTATTCCGCTACGAGATCATGTGACATTCAAACCAAGAATTTTCAGACTTCATAAAAAGGTGGTGGAACACGCCTATTAGAAGTACTGCTATGTTCAGAATAGCTGAGAAGCTTAAAATTATTAAAAGGGAGGCCCACGGATGGAGCAAAAACAAGTTCGGGGACATTTTCCAGTGCAAAAAAGAGATAGAGGAAAAACTTAAACTCCTCCAAAATGAAATGGCCATGGGCAATTCCACTGGGGAAGATCATATTGAGGAAGAGAGATGGAGGAATAAATGGAAAGATAACATCAATAGGGAGGAAATCTTTTGGAAGCAACGATCTCGCATCCAATGGCTCAAGGAAGGGGACCGCAACTCAACTTTTTTCCATAGATCTGCTTCAATTCATAAGAGAAGGAACACTATCAAATCACTGGCTGTTGTTGGGGTGGTGATGAGTGAGAATGAAGAAATGGGTAAACATGCGGTGGATTTCTTTTTTGATACCTTTAGTAACCCACTTTGGAGGGGGGTTGACGCTACCAGCTCCCATCTTCTAGAGGCTATCCCGAGTGTTATCTCTAGAGAAGAGAATGAATGGCTTCTTTCCAAGGTCTCAGATGAGGAAGTCAAAACCATATTTTTCCCCATGGGGGATTTTAAATCTCCTGGGCCAGACGGATTTCCCCTGGCTTTCTTCCATCATTTCTGGGACGTCATAAAATATGATATTATCCATGCTGCCCGTGATTTTGTTAGAATTGGAAAAATTCTTAAGAGTGTTAATAAAACATACATTGTTCTAGTCCCTAAAATCCAAGAACCCAAGGAACTAAGTGATTTCTGGCCGATCAGCCTCTATAGCATAGTTTATAAAATCCTCTCAAAAATCATCACTAATAGGATCAAACCTCTCCTGGATAAAATTATTAACCCCAACCAGAAGGGGTTTGTTCCAGGAAGGAAAATCCTTGATGTGGCTATCACTACCCATGAAATCATTCACTCGATGGATAGAGGTAATAATGTTTGCATGGCACTAAAACTTGATATCTCTAAGGCGTATGATAAGGTGATTTGGAAATTCATGTACGGGGTTCTAAATAAGCTTGGCTTTAATACAAATTTCATTAGATTTGTTAAGGAGGCGGTTGAAACTGTTGAATTTTTAGTTCTGGTTAATGGTTCTCCTTGGGGGTCCTTTAATCCGAAGAGGGGCTTGCGCCAAGGTGACCCCCTATCCCCTTATCTGTTCCTCCTTATGGCTGAGGTGCTGGCCTATAATCTGTTGATACTGGAGGCTTCTAGCCACATTGTTGGATTCAAACCAGCCTCCACTCTTCCTCCGAAAATCATCCAACAATTTGTGGATGACACGTTTCTGTTTGGCAAAGCTTGCATCAGAGAAGTGAGAGCTTGGAAAGATTTGCTGAA
This sequence comes from Thuja plicata, assembly GCA_018584345.1. Lineage (NCBI taxonomy): Eukaryota > Viridiplantae > Streptophyta > Pinopsida > Cupressales > Cupressaceae > Thuja > Thuja plicata. The sequence continues at coordinate 2,045,300 of MU227431.1, read as the reverse complement.
TATTTATGTGGAGGCCTCGGTTCAGGTGATTAATCACAGTAAAAGTAAAATTTACTTCTTTAATTCTGAACAAAGAAACCAATTGAAAATTATAGAATGTATTGGGGGTAAGGGTGGTATACTTCCCGACACTTATCTCAGGCTCCCCCTCACTGTTAAGGAAGTCTCTGACCCCTTCTGAAACTCTATTCTTGAAAGAATGCAAAAAAAATTGGCAGGTTGGAAAGGCAAGGTCCTAAGTAATGTGGGAAAGCTTCAACTTCTGGTGGCAGCCCTCCAAGGAATACCGGTTTACTTTCTATCTCTTTTCAAAATCAATGATAGAATTGCTGAGAAGCTGGAAAAAATCCAAATGAACTTTCTATGGTCTGGAACAAAAGAAAAGACTAAAATGAACCTGATTAGCTAGGAAATAGTGTGCCAACCCAAGAAGGTGGGAGGACTGGGAGTGAGAAAGATAAAAGATCTTAATAAGGCACTAATTACCAAACTTGGGTGGCAACTCTTTAAAGGTAACTCGGGTTGGTGCAAAATTCTAAAGGCCAAATACTACTTAAATGACCAATTCCCCATGGGTCAAAGCTACCCCACTAGGTTTAAATTATGGAATTTCATGGTGAAAAGTAAAGGTTCCCTCCTCAGAGGATTAAAATGGGTGGTTGGTGATGGTAAGAAGATAAGTTTCTTGGAGGAATGGTTGGTAGGAGATATACCTCTCAGTAGAAATAAACTTTGTCACCTCAGAGATCATTTGACTTCTCACTTTGGAGACAAAGTCAGTGACTACATTTATCAGGATATGAAATGGAAGAACCTTGCTAATGCTTATCATGACCATGAGCATATCCCAACCTACATTATGGAACTATAGAAAATGATTGCTGAGATCAGGATCCCCATCTCTCAAATTGTTGACAAGGCTATGTGGTGCCACAACAAATCAGGGGAGGTCACGGTCAAATCTTCCTACCATGCTAACATTAAGGCTCTGGCCGATGAGTTGAGTTGGGGAAAGGTGTGTCTCCCCCAGCTCATTCCCAAAATTAATTTCTTCTGGTGGACCACTCTTCACAGAAAAATCCTTACATTAGACAACCTCCAGAAATGGGGGGTTCAGCTGGTTAACAGGTGTGTTCTTTGTAAAATGCAGGCAGCGTCTTATTCACTGCCCTTATGCTTCTCAGGTGTGGGGAAAGATAATGAGCAAACTGCAGTTGGACTAGGTCTTTTTGGAGAACTTAGACCAATTCATTAATAACTGGGGTCGAATTGCTGAGCATCCTCTCATTCACATCCTTTGGCGATTATTACCCCCGCATGTCTGCTCGACTCTATGGAAGGAACAAAAAAACTAGATTTTTAGAGGAGTAGACAGTAACATTGAAGGTACAGTGTGGCTGATTGTGAATCTGCTGAAGGAAAATCTAGAAACCTGTCATTGGAAAATCCCCCCCC
>MU227431.1:2028113-2043795 GCA_018584345.1 Thuja plicata | reverse complement strand
AGGGACTAGAGTGTATGATAGCCAAGGAATGGGCTCTTCCCACTTCATTCTATGTGATGGACAACTCCAAAATTCTGAAAAGACTAAACACTAAATGGTCACCCCCGGAGGAAAACATAACTAAGCTAAACTTTGATGGGGCTGCCTCTTATGGCATTGCTGCGGGAGGAGGTATTATTCATGATCATAACGGTCACCTTATCCTGGTCTATGCGGTCCACCTTGGAAATGTATCTAACAATTTGGTTGAGATGTCTGCCCTCCTATGGGGTCTCAAGGTGGCGTCTGATATAGGGATTAAAAGATTAATCATAGAAGGAGATTCTAAAATTGTTATCGAGCTATTTAAAGGGAACTATACTACTGGCTAGATTTTGACAAATGTGCTGCATGACATCTGTTCTCTGCTCCCTAGGTTCGATGAATTCAACCTTCAGAAAATTTTCCATGAAGGCAATGCAGTGGCAGACATGGTGGCAACCTTGGGTCTTGTGGTGGATAAGTTAAGATGTTGGAGAAACTTAAACTCCCTACCCAAGCATGTTATTCGGCTTGTGGAAAAAGAAAGAAAATTTAACAATGTTTGACAAGGCTGATGTTGATTGGTCGAATAAGTCAGTGGACAAATTCACGAGGCGCCGCATCATTTCAAATTTTATAAGAGATACGGGGTGTGGTCATATTAATTATAGTCAGCTTGAAAGACGGGCCATCAAAGCCATTTTTAGAAAGAGTACAGGATTTTTCAAATTAAAAGAAGACGTGGAGCATAACACACGCAAGGGAAAGATTGAAATGATTGATGTGATTAATTGCAACATCAAGCCTTTATGGCCTTTAAGGTGAAATCATTTCTCGATATGCAAAGCTTATTCGCTCATATCGGCAAACCATGTGAATAGTATGGGCCTTCTCTGTGAGCAGGCGGACATTATTACCACCTGGTTTTTTGGTTGGAGACAAAAGTGCTACATTTGCTGGGTTTATTGCTCCACTCTGGTTAGGGTTGTGCTGAAAAAAGGAAGGAAAGGTGGGATGTTGGTAAGACTAAGGAGGAAGACTTGCCTGAATATAGCATGGAGATGGGTGGAGACATGGTGCGGGAGGAACCCGCTAGGATCGAGGATGATTTAATAAAAAATCTGTTCATTCTTAACTACCTCAAGGAGGGCAGTTTCTTCCCATTCATGAAGGCTATGGGCGGCAGTGATGAACTGGTCTCGCTGTAGTTGGTGAAAACTTGGGATGAGCGTAAAGTGACAATTAATGGAGTAACATTTGAGATTAATGAGGAGGTGATCGCGCAAGCCATGGGTCTCTCCACAGAAGGGAAAAAATGGAAGAAGATAACCAAAAGCCGTGATGACACCCATATGAAATGGTTCTTTAAAAAAGCAGAGATTCCATAACATTTTAGGGGAGGTTTCAACAGATTATCGTTGCCTGACCCATGGGATGATATGTGCCTCATCCTGATGAAGTACATCACTCTAGAAGGTTTCTTTGGCACCTATTACAACTAGCATTTCCCTCTCCTCAACCACTTTAGGTACAATGATTCCATATCCTTTCTATTTTTCCTGCTCCATTCTATGGAAGCATCTGTTCTGGATGTTAGAGAAAAAATGAAAGCTAGGAAGAATTATTGCATCCTCCATTAGGGCTTAATGCTTTGCCTTTACAATTTCCACTTAGCCCTCTGGCCGCCTAGGACTGTTTCTCTGCTTATCCCCACACAACACTCTGCGAACCCTAATGAGCTTTAAGTCACACTCTCCAACCCCACGACTTCCTCCAAAACCCTGGTCTCCAAGAAAAATAAATAAAGCTCTTCTGATGGTGACCAAATCACCATCGATTTTGAAGCTGAGGAGGAGGAAAGTGGCAGCAGACGGAGATCTAACAGACTAGCCACTAAAACTAGATACAAGAAGAAAGCGGTGAGAAAGAGGTGTACTAAAGAGGAAGAAGAGGAAGAAGATTCAGAGGAGGAAGAAGATATCAAGAAGGCAACTAGGGGGAATTCTAAAATGGGAAAGAAAATTAAGGTCGAGGAGAAGAATAAGAAAAAAAAGAAGCAAAGCCCTGTTGTGGAGGGGTCTGTGAAAAGCCATGACTCTCAAGTCTTGGCCAGTTTCGGTCTCCTAGCCTATGACCTCTCCAATAGAATACTCTTTGAGGAGAAGAAAGTAGATTCCCCACTCCTAACCCCACAGTCCCCTAGCCCTTAGGTGGTTACAAACATTACCCTGGAGGACCCTAAAAAAATAGAGGATAAACTACCTGATGCTGTGAGTGACACCCCCATTGGCAATGCTGGTCCTCAGGAGTTGCTGGCTGTCCCCAAGGTGGAGATAAAGGAAATGAGAGAGAAAATCAATAATCTCAGGGAAATCTTCAACAGGATCACGGATTTTGCCGTGAAGGTCATGCACGCGGCTACCACTACTCTCCAACTCCTCCACATGGAGAAAACGAACCTGGGAGATGAGTGTAAGTAGAAAAAATTGTACCAATTCCTTACGGATGATTGGCTAAAGCTCCTGTTAAAAGATAGGGAAGGTAACCCCAATTAGCCCCCCCTTTTTTGTCTATGATTAACCTTTTCGATTGGACTCTCCGGTTGGGCGTTGTTGGCCTTTTTGATCTCTGTATTCATTCTAGTTTATGCTATCTGGTGTTTTCTGTTGTTAATGTTAACTATACTGTTAATTACTACCATAGGTTGGTTACCAACCTCATAGTGAGGTTGGGGCCTGTGAAGACTACCAGACTAGTTTTTACTATTAATTTCTGCTATCTTTTGTTTTTTACTGTTAATATTAACTTTACTGTTAATCACTACCATAGGCTGGTTACCAACCTCATGGTGAGGTTGGGGCCTGTTAGGACTTCCAGGCTAGTTACCAGCTCTGTGTTGGAGCTGGGGCCTGTTGATTTCCTTTCTTGGTTTTTGGTTTTCCAAATTGGCATAGGCTGAGGGTTTGCTGTGGGTGGTTTGCTATTTTTCGGCACTCCTTGTGCTGGTTTTCTGTTTGGGTCAGCCCCCGTTTTGGCTTCTTTTTAAAATCAAAAACAATTTTGGATGAACCTATACCTAACCTTGTGATACATCATATTTCTCTAACCTAACAATACGTACTAGGAAATTTTGGAATTTGTTACTTATCTTGAGCTTCATAATGGATTGAGGAAGTTATTAATATATTTCTTTATAGATTTTAATCTTATGCCTAAGTTGAATATATTCTTGAAGTTTATCCCAAATGTGAATATCCTAAACATTCCAGTTTAGTTAAAATTATGGGGCTAATTGTCTTATAGACTTATATTTGTCACACCAAATAAAAATAATCATTGCGATGATTTTGACTTGTTCAAGCTATCAATCCTATAACTCACCAATTAACATTAATGGTCAACTAGATATGAGACACCTAGATACATTAGGCATAGTCTAGGTGAAACCATTTTTTTATACAAAATATCCAAATTATCCCTTTAGGGACATCAATAATGTGTATTAAATTGTTATAAATACATATATGCATTATGAATGTAAATTATTAAATATCTAATGCATTAGATGTGTATATAAATATTTTAGGTATCACATATCAAATACTAAATAGATATTGTATACCTCTTCACAAGGGCACCAACGATAAATTCAAAGAACCATTGTGAATTTTTTGAGGCCATGTTAAAAAATGTCGTATATCAGGTTAGTATTAGATATCCAATTTTAATATGATATCTAATACCTTGGCCACACAAAATAGGGCACTGAGTTGTTTTGTGCATTCCAAAGGCCCCTACATTATTTTTTCAAGTGACAAACACAACATTTTAGATAGGAAAAGACAAAATAAAACTTTTTCAATATATTTTTCATAAATCTATCATTGGCACTCATTTTTATAATCTTTTTGGAGGTATAATGGGGAGTACTAGTTGTCGAAAGCAAAAACAAAAGAGAAAAATTAAAAAAGGCCAAATTTAAGCATATAGATAAAGAGATAAAGAATGTCATAGGAAAAGTGGACAACTTAAATTAAATATTATTGAGGGTGAGGTCTCTAGTCCACTCGTAAACGTTATTTTAAATTAAGAGGATAATGAATATGAAAATTTTGACCATGATTTTAAAAATAATAATGAAAATGTAGAGATTGATATTGAAAATGTTAATTAATATATTCATGTGAGGAATGAAAATGTTGAGACTGATATGAGTAATGTTCTATTTGGAAAAAAATGAAGTTGGTAAACCAAATGAACATTAGACAATGCTAATTTACATGAGAAATGAAGTCCCTTATGTTGAAGAAAGAAAAATTCCACATTTAAGACCTTCAAGAAACCCAAAATGTTTATTTGAAATTTATGAGAGCATTATAATAAAATTTGAAGGCAAGAGATCAACAAGAACTAATTTGTTGTGGGCTACCAAAAATTTTAATGAAATTTTTATTAATAAGACATTGGCCAAGCAATGCCATGATTTTAGGCAATTGCTAAAGGTAGAATAGATGAGACCTATGATAGCAAAATTGAAGATTCATGTGAACAAGAAGATAAAATATATTTACTTATCTCAATTCTAATGGAAATAATACAAAGGAAAAAGATAAGAGAGATAATCAAAGAGTTATTACAACCTCAATAAGTCATCATTTTATAAAGGGTCGCTTTATGACACAAACTTGTGTTGATTTCAACATAAATCGTAAACCTTTAGATAGAGCACTTGCAAGAAGAAGAAGACTTGATGATCCTTTTAAAAATGATACATGGAATATTTGTGGGAGGCTTCCATGTGTTGATAAGAAGCTAAATGATAGTATGAAGGAGAAAATTCATCTATTTTTGCACTGTAACTCAATAGTGTCACAATGAGAAATAATTTGTTAATTCTCCTTTTCATGTCTAGATCACTATCCTCGATATTTCTTCTAATATATTCCACTTGGTTTAGCTGAAACAACTCCTTGTCTATCAATTTGAACATAATCAAAGTTTACAACATGTCAAGAGCATTTCATTTATGCAAAGATTTTGAAAGCTCCTTTGAAGAATTCATTTTGCATATTCTGTAATTATTTTACTTCATTATCAATGCTTCCAACATCATGCATACATGTATTCTATGAAAGACTGCAATGTCTAGGGAAAAATATTTATTTTGAATACTTTGAACGATGCTTTGAACATTGTTTCCAATACCCTCTCTTTCAGGACTCGCAGGTTAGATGGTAGAGTTGTATTTATTCAAACGTTTGTAAAGCCTTTTCCATAAAACTAGTTTGTGCAAAAGTTACTGTCATCACTACCATAGGATCATATTTATTTGAGGCATCTCACCCCCATTACACATGTTGTAGTATTACTTCCACGTCATTCTTCTACTAGAAAATTGATATAGCAACATCTGAAAAATAATCCTCGATCTTTAATGGACATTTGTAAACGGTTCCATAGCTTCCATTTTGACGTGGGCTGAGAGGAGAATTCTAGAGGAATTATGGTGTTGGAGTGAAGTAGACACTAAGAGAGGGGGAGGGTGAACCAATGAATAAGCAAATTTAGAACAAAATTATGAAAACCTAAGCTTAAATCAGGACAGTTATAAAATTGAAGCATTAGATATACTCATCTTCACAATCTCTGTTGAAATAAGATATGTGTCATGGCGATAAAAACTTGATAGAACTATATTGAAGAAGTATCGACATAGTATTGTAAGACTAGTTATAATCAATATTAAATTTAAGAGAAAGGATACCCGTTCAACCATAGGATAATTAAAAACCTGAATGATATATGACAAGTAAACGTATGTGAAAAAGATGATAACTCATAACTAAATTGCCTTGAGTGGAAACCCTCTTAAGGAATAAAACCACTTCAAAATTGTGTCATTGGCTTAAATAAAAATGTTCTTTACAAATACCTCACTGGCTGAGTTATCTCACTAAAAAATATCCCTCACTAGCTAATGAACTTCACTGGTTACAAATATTCATCACTGGCTAATGATCAAATTTGTCTCTCGGACATGATCATTTCGAACTTGTTTTTATACATGATGAGTGAAATTATAGAGGGTTGATCTGTTTCACTGAGACTCATCAAATATATAAAACAGTTAAAAATTCCTAACACAATTAATGATTGATCACAAATATATATTTTTAATCAATATTTCATTACGCTGTAAAGAATTCAAACTATTTATGTATCGGTTGTCTATAAACAAAATATATCATAGCTCTGATTAAAAAATTCACACAATTCACTTGTTTTTAATCCTCATCAAAGCAATCTGCTTCTATTATATATAAAAGCATCTCTGATAAAACTGAAACCAAACTGAACAAAAGTAATTCCAAAATTGATTGTCCACATGCATCATATCATGTCTAGATATGGCCATTGAATAATGTGTTCTTTTAAAAAAATATCTACCACTTAATCATTTTTTTCTAATCACTATAACTTGCTTTTCAAAATAGTTGTCAACCAGATAACTAAATATCCAATACAAATTATCTCAAAATTTGTTGATTTCAGCCAACATTTTAAACAAATTAATCAAAAATTTTATGTCGTTGATGTCCATCATAATAAACTAAAACATCTTTTAGAAATAATAAAACTGTAACTGATAATTATTTTCTAAAACTGAATAATGATCAATGTTCCTTTCACTATGATGTACTAATAAGCTCCATCATGATTATCTCAACAATAATAAAATCATGCTCTTGTTCCATTTCAACTGAATGTAATGCATGCTTTATCTTAATGTGTATCATGATGAAAGAAAAACCTGAGAAGTCTCAAAAGAAAGACTCAACCTATGATAAAACTTGACACGATTTCAATCACCCATCGATGAATGAACATGGAATACTTGAACCATGCAAGGGATATAGTATACAATAAATAAGAGTATGAAAGAATGAATCACTTTGAAAACAAGATGTGACACTAGTGTATGACACTCACACAACCATATATGAAAAAATGATCAAAATACACTAATCTCATTACTAGAAGAAGTAAAACCGAAACCCATGAGATATGTATGTACTTATAAATCTAAAAAATGAACGTTAAATGAGATGTATATAATTTCAAAGCCATGATATCATGAGGCTAAGATTCAAACCCCCAATGAAACAAAACACTAAAAAGTTACCAAACTAGGATAAACCCACATGGTTAAGATAAATAAAAAATCCCTTAATCATGATGAAAGAAAAATAATAACAAATGTAAGTAACCGAGCATGAAGGATGAATAAATAAAACAAAAAGATAGGAAATTGAATACACCTAGAAAATCTCAAGATTCCGTCAATCTTTGCAATAGATAGAAGATAACTGCACACATATTTTTCAACCTCCAACAATGACCATCCATAATGGAGTATCTGGAACAAAAATAAAACTATAAATCCTCACAACTATGCCTTAAGTAGCATGACCATAGTGTATGACACTCACACAACCATATATGAAAAAATGATCAAAATACACTAATCTCATTACTAGAAGAAGTAAAACCGAAACCCATGAGATATGTATGTACTTATAAATCTAAAAAATGAACCTTGAATGAGATGTATATAATTTCAAAGCCATGATATCATGAGGCTAAGATTCAAACCCCCAAAGAAACCAAACACTAAAAAGTTACCAAACTAGGATAAACCCACATGGTTAAGATAAATAGAAAATCCCTTAATCATGATAAAAGAAAAATAATAACAAATGTAAGTAACCGAGCATGAAGGATGAATAAATAAAACCAAAAGATAGGAAATTGAATACACCTAGAAAATCTCAAGATCCTGTGAATCTCTGCAATAGATAGAAGATAAGTGCTCACATATTTTTCAACCTCCAACAATGACCATCCACAATGGAGTATCTGGAACAAAAATAAAACTATAAATCCTCACAACTATGCCTTAAGTAGGATGACACTCCTCCAACTGAGATGTCCTAGAATGTAAGGGATAGGGTTTCATAATGAAAACTTATTCTATGTTTAAAAAATATATTACAAATAGAAAGCATCAAAATAGAAGCTCGAGATGTACCACTAAAAATAAATGCTCGTAGCTACCACTATGATGTGGGTTGTTTCAACAAATTTTTCACAACTCTATAGAAATTTGCAAAGTGGATGAAGGCTAAGGGGATGAGTATAAAAAAACTTTCCCTAGCAACACATTTCCTTACGCCATGGTAAAAATCATTGATCTTATTCACATTACGATCAAGATTGTTATTGCATATATTTTTAACCATGGCGATGAACCATGTAGTCAAGTTCTATCTATAAGAATCATTAAATCAAACTGTGAACTATATATGTTCATGATACCACTTACAAAACTGAAGATGTATCAATGTATCCAAATGAAACAATTTATTAGCCAAGTTAGTATCTTTTGTCGTCAAGGACAAAAAGGGTGTGGGATCAAAAAACTATCCCTATGTCCTAAGTGATGAGAATACTAACAATACCACCTTGTCACCCCATTTTTGTCAAGAAAAAGATAAAGAATACAATCATAATACTACCTATTGATGGGAATTTGTGATGGTCTCACAAACAAGGGGAGTTGTCACCAAATACCGGAGTATCAGCCAACTTTGCTTGAAGAGGTTTAGTGGAGAGTGAATTCTCCTAACCTCCAAGTACCTGGTAGTCAGGTCACGACGATGCAGGGCTGGCTTAGTTGGACATGTGACTGTTTGTTTTTCAGGGATAGCTAGTTTTGACTCATCGACCTCTGAAACTTCAATAATAATGGGTTTCCTGTAAGCATTCCTTATATCTAGAAAAAAATATATCAAAAGATAGGATAGGGTTTGTATAAATCTCTAACTATATTCACAATATACATTTCCTTAACATCAAAAAAGTTCTAGATGAAAGTAAATAATAGATACTAAGCATATATATAATCTTCAATCACATATATATCAGTACTGAGGTAATATATTTCATCAAACCATTGCCAAACTGGAACAAAGGACACAAGGAAGCATACAACATGAAAATCATTCACTAACTTGGGGATCAAAAACAACACAAAGCATGGTGTTGAATGATGTTCCTCATTCTTTCATTAACTTCAAATCTAACATCACTCATAGTTACACTAATGGCCCTAGGGGAGCATTAATCTACTCTGAACTCTAGAAACAAGATTGCTAAAAACAACTCTCTAATACTTGCATTACTTGTGGACAACTAAATAATCAATTTGCTGACCCTAGGAATGGCATCAAGCTTGATATTTATAGAAAACTTTAACTACCTAAAGGACTAATCCTATGCTAGCTATTTACATTATATTACAATATTTATAGCTGGTATTACCTACACTATCATAATTACCCTGATATAATAGAATCATTTGAGAAGAAATGAGAGGAAAGAAGCTCCGAGAAAGCCACAATAAAAAAAAGTGTCCTTGTACTTGTAGATATGATAGTGCTTTCCTAACAAACTTGGGCCATATGCTCCCATTAATTCTTTTCTAATTCTCAGTGATCGAGCGGGTCCCCATATGCCATATATTAAATGTTGGAACGACATCTTGGGACTTGGGAGGTGTCTTCAATGAATCTTCAGAATAATAGTGACTCGTCACGCCAAGAAGGACAGCCATGGATCTGAAAACATGCCATAGATAGTAATCGGTCAGCTCAAAAGAGCTATCAACACTTATCACTATATAGAATACAAAACTGGGAATCCCAAGCTCCAAAATCTGGGAGCTTACACTCAAAGAATAAAGAATAAATACGTAATCTCAAAATTTGGGATCCTCTTTTTTGAAGGAGGAGGAGGAAGATAGTATCTCAAAATCAAGTACATTCCCAGGCTTGGGGTTTGGGTTTCTATTTCATGGGGGCCGGTCCACATTTTTCTTCTTTCTCCTTTTGGGTTACGAAGTGCTGTTAGTTTTCAATTTGAGTAACCCAATTAGGTTTTCTTTGTTTCATATGAGATGAATAAGTTTCATATGGATTTTGCGTGACAAACCTAGCAAATGAATCATGACAAACCTAGCATTTGCAGAGACATTGATTTGGATTTTGACTCAAACATTTCACTACATTACCCATTGACCATTTGACCATTTGTTAGTAGGGAGGAGGAATAGCAAATAAATGAACCATTGGAACATCAAAACAACTTGTTGTTTGTACATAGAACTACTAGGAACAGTCAACAAAAGGACTGAGAAACAACATAGATAATATAATCTTTGCATAGAATGAGAAACAACTTAGAACACCATCAAATGACTAAATTTCCTATCAATATTGCACTTTGGGTTTTTTACCAGTGGCCTCTTTCCCCGTTGACACAACTTTTGGATCATTGAATGCCTTATGATTCACCCTTGCCTCACACACTAATGTGGTATTAACCAATAATAACTCATTCATGTATTTATGTTAAGTACGTAGAGGATTTCACAAGCTATTTTTAATTAGCTATTTTTGGGTAAGATTTAACCCATGTAGATTTTAGTCATCTCCAAGATGACCAAATGACATTAATGAGACATCATACTAATGACAATTTCCCTCATACATATATTGGTAATAATTACAAGGAAAGGAGACCTACTTAGCACACAAGCACCTTTAAGCATTTGTTTGTAGGGGGAAATAGTTTTAAAAAGTTAAATTAAAATCTCATTCTGTCATATGTTCCCATTATAGAAACTGGCTTAGTTGATGCCATCCATCTACTAACACAAAAGTATAAGCATCCCAATCAAATTGCAAAGATGCTTTACAGAAACTACCACATACAATACACGAGACTCAAAAACCATCCCTTGGCTAACACTTGCCCTTTCTTGCAAACTAGTCAGAAATTTGTATAAATGTACAAGGAATGTGCCACAGAGGAGCTATAAATTTATATGTTTATGTATGGACATATGCAAAATATACCCAACCTTTATCTTACCAACATACCATATCTACATACTCAATTTTGGTTCAATAACTTATAAACAAGATTTATCATTGTAAGGATAGGTGATGAGTATAATATTGTGTTTGGGATCTCTTGGAAATACAACATGGAGTGGCTTCTTCCATAAGAAGTATTGTACACCATTACCTTGCCTTAAGGTTTAGTCTATTTTATATATATTGGATATTAAGGCATCTTAACCTAGAAACATTTCTTGTAGTAAGTGATCTACTTTTGACATTGTTGTATTTACATTATTAAATGTGTGGATCTTATCAAGGTGAGGATGTCTCAATTCATAGACGTAGAGGTGTGTATCTATGGAAACAAGTATGTCTCAAATCATACAATAAGTGTTGTTGGGGATAGTTGAGAATTCACCGATGATTGGCATTCTAGGATTGTGGCTAGTCAAGTATGTCTCAATTTACCAGTTCAATAGTCAAGACATCAACTAATATATTTAATTTGATGATTGTTCGGTGAGTACTAATATAATTAATTTGATGATTGTTAGGTGAGAGGGAGATTTGTGTTCAGAAACAAGGTGAATCTACTATAATAAAATCTTTAGAAGGTGTGTACAAATATGAAATTTTTTTATTAAACAAATATTACCATATAATTAAAATTATCTAATTGCACAACGACCAATAAGAGATAAATCAGCTAACCAAAGATACACAAGATTTACATGCTTAAACCCTTTTAAAAAAAAATTCCACACAAGAAAGAGGACATGTATTAATCTTGAAAGGAGAGATACATCCATACACTAACACTCTGAGCTCTAACAACACTTCAGCAACATTTGCATACTTGTAACAATCTCATTAAACTACTATCTTCTGTCTCCAATTTAAAGAGAAATCTAGAGTAAATACCAAACACCACTTAAACAATTAAATCCGAACTTATCTAGATTTCCCTTTGCAATCAGCAGCTTTTCGTGCATCTTCTCTTCAAAGTATGTTGTAAAATCAAATTCAACATTTTGCATAAGGTCTTGAAGGTCTACAACCAAACACATATATGGAATTGGCATTTAGGGCTTTGCATCCCACCCTAGAATCTGACACACCGTGAAATGTGTTGACAAAGTAGTGTTCAAATGTGTCTATCCCAAATGGCTCTTTCTCTAATCTTGAAATTAAATTACTTTTCCTCTAAGGGCGCTTGATTCTAAACTTGGGGAGGACAATGTTTCTATATACATATGAATGTGTTTTTTAGTTTTCCACAAATCTGGTAAAATTGATCGGCTTTCTGGTAGCTGAATTCAACCAGAACACTTTTGAGATTGCTAACTTTAACATGTTGACCATCTCATGGCCAGCAACTGACAATACACCTCCTTCTAGAAACATATCTTCTAACCATAGCCTTATTGAAATCTACAACTACAAACACATTAGAGACAGCTAATTTCCCCATATCAAGATTCCATGCATTTCTCAGAGAAAATTTGAGATTCATCTTATGATACCAGTGTTCAAAGAGGCTCCATCCAATCTCAAGCAATTTGGCATCCCTAACTCCTTCCAAGTCAACTAACAATTTATCCTTTGGCTTGTCAGGACTGCTTAACTGCAACAGAACTCTTTTACCATTTAGTTGCACTGACATGTCTTCATTTAACTTACCAAATAGTTCCAAAATAGCTACCTTCTTACCCATTTTCATTGTATATGTGCTAGGGTTTCAAGCTCTATAACCAGGGCTTTAGAATTCTATAAAAAACTACTAAATTTCCACCTCTAGTAGTTTTTACTTGGAATTTTGAATTCAACAATGCAAGAATTTTGAAAATTGGTTCCCTCACAATTCATATAGAGCTTGAATTCAACATTCAACTGCCAACCCTAACATGTTTGTTGGCAGATGAAACAAATGGTAGAGATTAAACTACTATCTCGTGTCTCCAATTATATGGTAACTGTTGTTCACTTGTATTCTCCTTCAGCTCCTTGTGAAATATCGATATGAAAATTGAAAAAACAATCAATTCCAGAAACAACAGTTACTATACGATGGAAACTTATATTTTTAAGACATTGTATGTTCAACTTAGAAGTATCAAATAGTTAGTATGTATTCCACACACTTCCAAAATAGAAAAGTGGGCCAAGAAAAACCGTTTGTCATAATGAAACTTGAGACCCGTAGCTTGTCGCTTAGACACAATTATTTGTGATTACTTGTCCATATGTGAGTGTGGTGGAATTGACCACAATTTTTCACATCAATGTGAACATAAACACCATTGAAAGGGTATAGGTCTATGGATTTTAATTTAAGTTTTGGTGTCGTTAGAATTGATAGAATAACATTTTTCTAACTTCAAATTTCTTTGGAAGTCTTGAATACCATCATTAGATTCCATCATTTGCTTCTCCATAACAAGTATGATCATACATTAATAGTTATACCATTCTTATTAGCAATAGTAATAGTAATAATAATTCCTATCAACATTCAATAGCCCATCATCTACAATATGATAACATGTAGTGTTCACAATACATGGGTCCCAACCAACCTTAGTTGTACTTACAATCTCCAATGTCAGGTATTAGGAATAGGTAACTAAGTTGCTTACATTAATGTGACTATCATTTCCAGAAAGTCACAATATGACCTTAATAATCCATTATTCAAGTCCATGTGGTTCTTGATCTGTACATTAAACATTAGTATAGTGTGTAATGAGGCAAATAAGAGCTTTGGTCGAAGTATTAAGAGAAAAGAATAATAAAATGTGGGTTTTCTGCAAATTTGTGTTACAATTGTCTGATAACAGTCTGTTCTTGTATATTTTCATGCATCATTTGAATATATATTAAGTGGACATACATTGTAGATGAGAATACATTGAATGAAATCTATTTTAGTGTTGGTGACACTGGCCTTCATTTAGGTTCAAAGAAATTATTGCATTTTTAACAGACTGTCCAAAACTTGGCTTAGGGTATCTAGTGACTGTGGGATGTAGGTTGCAGGATTTGCACAAGATAGTTAGGACTACAATGGAGTCACTTATGACAGGGATGATAATTTTGATTTATACCCTCACCATAGCAACAGTTCACCTTATCTACAAAATCAGAATTGGGAATCCTTCAATAACCCATTATTTGAATGTTTTTTCCAGTTACTGCTAAGGCAATGTTAAGCATTGCAATGCTTAACATTCATGCTAAGAATTGGAGACTATTGGAGTTATTAAAATTATATTTCACCTTGAATTTGGATGGGAGTGAAAAAACATCAGCTATTGACGATTACCAATGAAACAAAAGGAAGGGTACAATCAGTCCTAAATTTTTTGGTTAAGTACAGTAGCACCATACCTTTCCATTTACATGAAATCAAAGAACCTATGCTACCAATTGGAGCTGCACTTGCAAGGGCACATGAAGTTATGGAAGAGGGTGTTTTTGAGGATAGCATGATAATTCATAACAACAAGTCTATTATTTTTATTTATGACAGTAGTCCTATTCCTTCATCCATTATTTACAGGGACAAGGAGGTAGAGAAATCTTACAAGTTTGGAATTTTGGATTTGGAATCATCATGTCGTCAGGGATATTCTTTCATTGTGGGGATTCCATTGGAAAATAAGAACGGGGCCTTAGTTGTGTACCCAAGGCACCTAGGGACCAAGTTAGTGCAGTATGTGGTCAAGCAAGTAAGGCAATCAGGTTTCATACATGAGCCATAATCTTTGTCTTTGTTTTGACTCCCAAGATCAAACTATTGTTCTAGGCCTACACCTAGTAGCCCTTTTTAATCGAGTATTCAACCTCTATCTCCAAATTCTTCCAAAACACTTGGTGAACAAACTAGGTTTTTAGACACCCTTCAGAAAGTTACAAAACATATCCATGCACCCTTTCCAACACTTTTGCACAAGAATGGTTACTATCTTCTCTTCTCCCCATCTCCTCCTGCATTCAGAGAATCATAAAGTAATATATAATACACATATAGATGCCTCCCACTAGCCACATGGTCTACCTAAAGTGGGAGGGTCCCTTACTCTTAAGAAATTAGAAAAACTACTAAATTGGTCTAATGAAATGCACAGGTACAGTCACAAATATTTATGTTCCTCAACCTTAGGGCCCACAAAAGTTGTAACAATAGATCTAAATATGATCAAAATTCAAACAAATGCATGATGCAATACTACTATTTCAATATAATAAATTTTTATGCATAGAATCATTATTTCTTATTTTTTATCATTATTTAACATTTTGCATGTTAGTTTTTATTTGCAGATTTTTTCAGATCGGGCCTATACATTCCAAGCATTGCTCTTCTTGGAATGTCAAGAAAGACCATGTCTGACGATATCAATGCACAAAAAAATAGGGAGACAATTGCTAGACTGTGGTCTAACTTAAAAAGAAAAGGTGATGGAAAATGTTATTGTCCTTGAAAAATTTGTAAGGGCTTAAAGAATTGAATATATCTAATTAAAACATCTGAGGAACATTGTAGGCAGCATGGTCACATTGAAGGGGAAAACAAATTTCATCCATTGGTATGTATTTTAATAATTTATAAAATACATACGACATGATTTGATGATGACATCATGGTCATGGTTAATATAAGGTCATCATTTTCATATAGGTCAACCACCCTAGGT
>MU227431.1:1993330-2011649 GCA_018584345.1 Thuja plicata | reverse complement strand
AATTAGGTGAAAAAGGATGAGATCCTAATTATATTCTGCCTACAAATAAGTTATACGTAGACCTCCTCATAAGGTTACCTACACAACAGTTCATAACTACGATGGAGAACCAATTCTTGTAAGATATTAAGGTAATATCCATGATCCCAAACCTACAAGATTCATAGTTGTATGAGAGGAGATACATATTACCTAATTCTATGACCACTTATCTTAAAATCTAACATATTAGTATACCATACATATAATTTAATCATATCATGAATTCCTTTTAAAAAAAGAGTAACTATAATAATTTTACTATTACAACATCAAGACATAAACATCAGTCATTATCAAATAAGTTGCATATTAAATCAGAGTCATTTCTTTTTTAACTTCTTCTTTTTATCGAATTCTCTATAATCTTGCAGAGGCATATCCATCTCGGGATCGACATTTGTTTTCGCCCGTGGACGTGATCTCATTGTCCTTTGCAAAGGCGGGCCCTCTGCAATAAAAAATAAAAGGGTTAAATTAAAAACATATTATCATAATTGGGGTTAGTTTAAAAACATATTATCATAATTGTTACAAGAATTTCAGTACTTTAAAAAACATAAATGTGATGCCATTTACCTTGTGCAACCACATCTTCTTGCTCGGCGGCTTGAACCTCAACATGCTCATCAGGAACCTCTACATTCTCTGCCTCTGCAATTATAATTAAATTTTTATTACTATGCCAAATTCAATTTAAAATGTTTACTTGTATTAATAAATCAATAATCAAATTTTGAATAAAAAATGTATACCTTGAGTTCTACAATGCACATCTGAATCGATGCCTCTGTCGATGTGCTCGGATGGTGTTTCAAGATTGGGAAACTGTATTCCAATGTAAATAATGAGTGCATTTATCGACAATATATACATATAAATACAAGACAAATACTGAGAAATGTTAGTCGTTCAATTTAGTGCATATAAATATAATCACTTTAAAGTTTTATATAAATATATAATCATTGTTTCTTTACTTAAAACAAAAATATTCGCTTTATGTTGGAACTTAACATCAAATAGAGTAAATGGTAAAGTATTCAACATGAAATAAAAATCAATTGGCTTATTTACCTGTTCGACAGATCCACCAGAAGAACATTGCACACTCTTTGATCAGAATCATTTAGCCACGACTGTATAGCCTTGTTTGTAGCCTACTTTCTGCTCCTCTTCTAAAATATTTTGTTTGAACTCCAAGGCCTACAATTTGATTGTACGTAGTGAATTTCATCAAAATTAAATTGATTACAATTTATAAATATTTGCATATAGTTTCTCATTTACTATTACTTACAATTCGTGCAACAAGTTTTGAATATCCACCCGAGCCGAGCTTGTGTTGCACGTGCTTTTGTTTTCTTGCTTTTGTTTCCTTTGATGTGTCAGGCCACCTGTGTGATGTTTGAAATATGTTAGATCACATAAGTACAAAGAGTAAATAGTACATAATTTCATTATTAAGATTATCATGTACCTTCTTTCCTCAGGTGATACTATTTGTCCATCATGTCTTCCGTGTCTCTCAAGTGCATCCTTTTTAAGATTCTCCCTCTCATTAATAGGAACATAGGGGGGTGCTCACAATAAGGGTTGTGTTCTATTTGGGTCTTGTAGTTGTCCCTAATATACTTCAAAGTTAGCCCTACTTTTTAAAGGAGCCTAAGTCTTTGAAAGGCGTTGAGTCCAAAAAGTGTTATCATAGAGTCAATGAGTTTATCCTTTAACTCTTTATCTTGTGATTTCCACCTTTTAAGAAACAAAAATTGTTAGATTCATAAATGAAGAGAAGCTACCTTTTAATATACTTGAAGAAAGGGATGAAAGGAAATCTGATCTAGCAATGAAATCAAAATATGGTACCATGTGCGTAAGGTTGACCCAAAAATGCGCAAACATTCATCATTAAGTTTTTCATAAAATAGACTATTCCCTACAAAATATTAACGGGATTATTAGTTATTGCAAGGGACTACACAGGGGGTTAGTGCATTACATTATGAGTATAATATTGTATAGTAAAAGAAAGGATCAATCTTTAAAGTACCTGGAAGCTGGGCTACTCTCACGGGAAGTCCATCTTATATTTTCACGAGCAATTGATCACAATTCTCTATTGTTCCCATACATCTAACATGAGTACATCTAGGAATTTGGTCATTTCCTCCTACATAAAATGAATCCTATATTACAAAATGCCCCCTAAGAAAGAATAGTTCAATTGAAATAAACACATGATAAATGAGAGAGAAAAAGATGAATCTACTTGCCAATAATAGTTTTTTCTAGTGCATCTAGGGCCAAGCTACGTGTTGCCAACATTGTAGCTGGAAATACCTCTATGGTTCTGATCCTCGTAGCAGGTGGTGTAGTGAATATAGGATCAATAGTAGGTGCTGAAAAATAAGATTGTTAGAGTATAACTTGAAAATATGGACAACAATGGACAAGATTGTTAGAGCTATTAAATAAAAATATTTTTTGAGAAAAATACAAGTGGATGATAGAAAATGCGATCTACTTGAACTACCTAAAGTATCTACATTTGGGGCACAACCCTTAAATCTTTTTAGCGTCCTCTATAAAAATAACACATATGTATTTTAGTAATGACATAAATAAAAGAGTATACTATAAAAACCATTATTGTACTTTTGTTATAATTAAAAAATACATTAAAACTTACTGTATAAGTCTAAACATGGTGAGCCAACTCATCCTCTCTCATCATTATTTCAGGAGTTTGAGGTTGAATATCTGCCAATCGAGTTAATTCTCTTGAAATTGCACGAAGGACCTTTTGCAGTGAAACCACAAGATCAACATCTGATAAAAAATTAATAATGAAGGGATCTTTCTCATCCTATGGGTCCTCATGGACTACTTGTTCCTTTCCCATTTTTAGATCAGCACTCATTTGTGAGAATAATATTATTAGCACTTTATTTAAAACCTATCCAAAATATTAGTTTATAATAAAACATAACAAAAAATACTCATTAACATTTTTATTGTATGTGAATTTGTACAACAACAATGAGTTTTACCTATCGGGAAGAAGAAGTCCCATGAGAACCATGATCTCCATGCGTATTGTGTGGTTACTGATCCATACTATAGCCCTGTATTTCAAAAATTAAACATTATTGAGACATGATAAAACACGTGCTCAATTAAAAGAAGAGAGTTTTTATTTTATTTTAAAACAATTATAAATGGTGCATAGTGCGTACCACTTGGTCCATGATAGTGGGTTTACATGTATATATGCAATTCAAATTATAATTGACAAGCAGCTCTTCACCTCCATGTATTGATTTGATCGCACATACAAATACGTGATTTCCCTCGCATGCCTCAAATAAACAATTGGGTTGCTTCTTAGTTGACACAGGTCGTGTACTATTTATAAAACCTGCAATATTCTCTGATGCTTTTGGCCTTTTGTCAATGTATATAGCTACTGTTTTACTTTTTTCACTAAATTTTTTTGTATATAATTTTTCGTGCATCGATACCTAGACATACTTTTTTATATCTATCAATCTGCATCCAACTACTGTAATCATAACAAGGTCTAACATACTCCATCAATTTGACAACTTTGTTTTAAGAGGCCTTTATGCCATCCATGGAAAATAGGTCCAAACCATGTATTGAAGATGGTGCTATGCGATATATCCTCTCTATAACACAAAAATTGGTGTTTATTGAAGGAAGTTCATCGGGGACCCATTGGTTCTGTATATGTTTGTACCTAAAGGGCACCTCTGAGTCACCTTTTCTCTCATTGTCATAAGAACATGACCCCCCTTGAGAAAGGAAAAATTCCATGCATTTATTGAATTTCTTTTTGATCTTTTGACCTCGAGTCAATCTCCTTGATTTAGATATACTAGATGTCTCACTTTCTTCTTCCATTCCTACATTTTCCTCGCTTGAGGAAGACATATCTTACAAATACCTATTCGTTGGTACCTGCACTTCATGAAATGAGAGAGATAGGTGGAAATGAGAGAGATATTTTACAAATGGTAAAATACATTAATCTCTATGGTGTGTATTGACTTATACCTGACAATCCATGAGATTGTGTGGGATACTTGACAAAAGATAATAGTTATATAATAAGACAAACATAGTTCACTCCATAGTTTTTATTACATCTTGTGAAGGAAATTATACATTGTTAAAATTATCTATTTATACTTTCAGAATTAGCTCACTCCATTATAGGGAATGAAGAGAATCCACTGTGATTTAACATCATTAATGTGCAAGGAAATAGAAATTTATCAAAAGAAAATCCCAGAAGATAGTATTTAGAGATTAAATACACTCTTTTAGAATGAAATTTCTATTAACAAAAGATGAAAGATATAAGTAGGACATATAAAACAAGGTGAATAAGATAGTTAATTAGATATTCATGATAAACCAAAAATGCCATTTATATGAAACCCTAAGCATATTAGTGTAAAAAGTGCAGATTTTAACCCAAAACAATCGTTAAAACATGCTAAACATATGGCATAATTGTACATTAATTTCATTTATGTCATTGATATTCTTCTTCATCCATCTCATCATCAAGATCATCATCATCGATGAAATCATCACCACCACTATTATCATCATCACCGTCAACATCATCATCGTCATCGTCATCATCCTCCTCATCATCATCATGATCAGTAGTAGCATCATCATCATCTTCTTGTTCATATTCTTCTTGGACTAAGCCTTGACCCTGATCATCATCTACATCATCATCTACTTCTTCCTCTTCCTCAGTATCTTCTGCTTCCATAACATTATACTTTATTGGCCTTCCTCTTGGATCATGTCTAACAACAAATGACCAAACTGGTTTATGTGGAACCTCTGAGTAAAATACCTGCTCACATTGGCTTGGAAGAACATAGGGCTCTTCCCCAACTGGCTCAAACAACCTTGTTTTAATCATTGGAAATCCACTTTCATGTTCAATAATAGTTCAATTAGGATCATTTTTATTGAGACGTAGTTTGTACCATTTCATGACAAAGAGAACTAATTTGAAGGAAGTAAAGTTACAGTCCAGCCTATCAACAAAAATTCCATAGTATTGATTTTCTGACTCTCAAGGATGTAAGTCATTTCCAGATGAAATATTGGTCACCTGGAAGACTGCACTTATCCCAGAATCACAAGTTCTCTTCATTTTATCCAAATTTTGATGCAAAATTTATAACCATTGCAGAACATAGCCTTGTGGTGTGTCACCTACTATAATTTCAAACATGTATAAATTATTGCATCATGATTGGAAAAACATACGATTGATTAACAAATTTATAAGTACCTGGTGATCTCTTAAACAATATGCTAAATCTATTTCCTTTTGTGTAAAATTGGGATCTCCATTATGATACGCTTGTATAACCAATGAAGACATAGATTCCCATTTTAATCTATGACCATAATAGTGACATCGTTCAATCTAGACCGTCATCCAATCTTGATTGTTTGCAATAAATAAATGTATTGCATCCCACTCTTTAGCAACTGTACAAAATTAAATAGATGATTAGTTACAATAGATTGATTTTAAAGATTAAGAATTAATTAACTACAATAACATCTCATAATTTATTACCTTTCAGTTTCCTAAATCTACCGTTTCCCACCAAGTACTCCCCTTCGAATGTTTTAATGGAGTCGATATCCCAAATGCAATCTATATGGGATTTTTCTAGAAGATTAGGAAGATATTGAGTAACGTACACCATCATCTAGTATACCATATATCCTTCAACCATATAACCCTCATGACGTGCTCTCTTTCGTACCGAACCCTTCAAAAATTTCAAGTGTCTCTCTGCCATCCATATTGACCTAGCATGTACAAGTCCACATAATTCAATCTCCTCAACTTGGTGTATGAGGTAGTGTTCTTGTGCATTGAAAAAGGTTGAAGGTAAACACTTTTGTATTTCACACATTAGGTGAGGAATTCTTTTCTTCCAATATTTTATATCTTCTTTATGGATTTCTTTAGATGACAACCACCTACAAGGGATTAAAGACACAAAAATATATAAATACAAGAATTTACAATATATTAGTTGTTTGATATTATTGTTTGATATATTGAACAAATATCACTGCTTACCTCATGGATTTTCCAAGTTCATATATCACTTGTTTGATATTATTGTCAAAGTTCTCTAGGAGCGATAGGGGTAGCAAATACTGTAACAATTGTCAAATGATCATTTCATACAATGAAAATTGAATGCAGTTACACAAATATATTGTAAATAAAAAAGACTGTGACTTACCTTGATGAAGGTATGCCAATCATACGTTTTCATCCCTGACCCAAAATCACTCTTCTTTGATATGACATTGCTTATATTCACAGCAAATCCTGTAGGAAATCAAATTTTGTGTATGACTTTTTTTATGGAATTAATTTGTTGGTTTGTTAATAACCAAGTAAGAGAACTTGCATTAATATGGTCTCCATTATTGCTATTTCATTCAATGATTATTTTTATTGCATGATTGGAATCATGAATGTCACTACAAATTTTGCCAAGTTTTTCTTTGTCACGCCTTCCATCCAATATTTTCCACAGTGTCTCTGTTACATTCTTTCTAATATGCATAGTATCAAAAAATGCACAATTTGTAGTTGTTCATAGTAGGGAAGCCTACTAAATTCTTAGGGATAGTCCCTTTGGAAGCTTGTCAGTGATGCCTTCATGACCTTCAAGATCATCAACTACATAACTACCTAACAAAACACACTCAAAATATATAATTTCCAAACATCAATCATTAGGTGGAACAGTATTACCTCCAATTCTATTATATTCCAAATGCCATAGGTGAGGTGTTATTCTTCAGATCTTTGATGTAGTTTCTTCTTTCCCATTGAAAAGAGAATTTTTTGCAGTTTGATACTTATGATTTTTGGGTCCAGGAAGTGCCTATACTCATTAAACACCTGCTTTCTTAAACTTTTAGAATGATGAGATTTCATCTTTAGACCACACATTAGACATGAAAATTTTCCATTTGTTTGAAGACCTACAAGATAACAATACAATTGGATTAAATATGTTAATTTTAAAAATTAGAATTATTGTGTACAACTAGAATTCACCATAACATACGACATAAATGTTTCAGCCGTGGAGCATCATGAATTGTCCACACAAGCATTGTATTGAATTAAAATTATCTTTGTCCAACTAGTCTAGAGATTTCATACATAGTGAAATCATTCTATAACACCAATAACTCATCGATAAGAGGAGCAATATATACATTCATATCTTTCACTTGGTACTTACCTAGTTGAATTAACAACAACATCAGATAACTATTGTGGTCATTTCACTCCAAGACTTATAATTACATGTAGATGACTATAAAATAATAAAATACTTGGAACAATCATTACCAAAATAATGTGCTCCCTATTTATTGACATCCATGGTGGAAGGTTATTGTTGATAACAAAAATAGGCCACACTGAGTAAATAGATCTCATCTCTCCATACGGATTGACACCGTCTGCTGCCAGAGAAAGCCTGAGATTTTGAGGTTCTTATTTAAAGTGTCGCCGCTTTTCCTCTATGTCCATAAATGATGAACCATCCACATGCATTTGAATAATGTCATCTCAAATCCTTCCATGTGCATGGTAATCCATAAATTGTGCCAAGCTATTGTACCTGAATAATCATTTCAGACATGGAATAATGGGGATGTAACGAAGAACCTTGCGAGGCACCTTTTTTATCATTTGATCATCTCAATATCTACTCGTATGAAATTCAGGGTATTCTATTGCATTTTTATGTTCTTTATGATAAATAAAATGATCTTAAGGACAAGCATCTATTGCTTCATGCTCCATTCCAATATGTTTCATATGGGCACATAATTCTCAGTATGAGTGAGGGAGAATATTTGATGGTGGTAAAAAAAACTGACTTATAAATCTATAACAAAAAATTGAAGTCATTACTATAAACAATATTAATGGTAAATGTTTCACCTTTTATAGACTATAATGACATATATGACAAACCTTAGCATACGTGACATTGCTATGTTGGATAAAAAATTCATAACCTTCAAATTCACCAACAACAATAAAGAAGAGAGAAGAGTAGATTGGGAGCCTTTGTAAAGGAGTCTGTTCACCTTCTCAAGTAGAATTATATCATGGATGATGTTAATTTCATCCTCATCATAATCATCATCATCAATATCAGCAACAACACCAGTAGCAACATTACCAAATGTGTTAATGATCAATGCATTCATACCATCATCTTCAAATGTGTTTTATGGTGCATGATCGTCATCTTCCATG
This sequence comes from Thuja plicata, assembly GCA_018584345.1. Lineage (NCBI taxonomy): Eukaryota > Viridiplantae > Streptophyta > Pinopsida > Cupressales > Cupressaceae > Thuja > Thuja plicata. The sequence goes on along the minus strand of MU227431.1, from coordinate 2,003,233 downwards.
GGATCATGATGTTCAACTTTAATACTCTCACCTCCATGTTCCTCTATATTCACACCCCCATGTTCCTCTGAGATGTGATGGTCCATATCACATACTACACTGGGGAGATCGACCTATATAAAAAAATGATGATAATCAAACCCCCCTTAAATGTGATAATCAAACCTCCTTCCATGGTCCATATGTATATTAATTGTGAAAATAATATAACAAACAACAATTACCAATGGATGATGATCAAACCCCCCTTCAATGTGACCATTCTCCCTACAATGTATCTTTTTTTTTTTTTTTTTTTGATTCTTCTCATCGTTAAGCCATTACAACTCTTGCATGGACATGTAAAATATGAAATTTGGTGCAAGAAGGATTCCCTAAATAAGATTTGTGTAATGTGGTAAAGAGAGATCCTAAGGCCAAATTTATGTTTTATCACACTTAATTATTATGATAAATAGCTTGAGGGACATGTAAGAAATAAACGGATAAGATACCTACCTCATATCATAGCAGATATGGAAAAACTTATTTTTTGAGGTTAGTATTGAGTTTCTAGAAAATCTGACAGTTGATCCCGAACCAAAATGCAAAGACAAAAAAAACCCAGAAATATTTTTCCTTTCCGATGTCATCTTATGAAAAGGGTTGACCTTGACCCACAAATGTCACCCCTGACCCAATAATGTCGACCCTGACCTGCACAGTGTTGATAAAAAATCTGTTTACAAATCTCAAAATTTTGCTAAAAAGGGTATCCAAATCTACTCTCAGATTTGCTCTCCTGCACATGTAACTCACGAAAACAACAGCTGTAAATATCTAAAAAGAGGGATTTTGGGGTGACTATATAGGGTTTTTCCTTAGTCAAACCCCCATTTTGGTGATCTCCACCTCCAAGAATAGCCAAATATAGAATGTAATGTGTGTGTGTGTGTATTTATCTCTTGAAAAGAGCTTCTAGACATGCAATATCAAGATCTAGTCTTCTAGATTAACAATCCTAACATAACATGGAAATGAGAAAGCAATGCATAGATTTAAATATGACAAAGAAAGCATACCAAGCCCCAAAGGCTAAAGTATTTCCATCAACTCACAATCCGTAATTGCTACCCCATGATGATGTCCTTTGAATGTTTGAATGTTGTGAATAGTAGATCTAAAGAGAGAGCCTTCTTGCTTCAATGAAAATCCACCATAGTCTTATCCTGAAAGTGCTTGATTGAAGATGATGATATATGTCCTCCTAGTATGCTCTTCTATATCATCCTCTTGCTTTCTTGCCTCATCATTCTATCATGTAATCTCCCGATTTCATTTCATGATCAAATGAAGGAAAAAGAGAGTGTTTATATAGAGATTTCAACATAGGCCTCCTAGGGAAATGCAAGGGATCCAAATCCAGATTTCTCCTCGAATCATGGTCCAATCAAATTTTCCAACTAAGGAGAAAACATATTAATTTAAATATTAGAGAAAACACTTTCGCATCTAAACCTGGGGACCTATTTTAAGTTCCGGGCCCCAATAAGCTCCAGATTTGAAAGTGGGGACCACCACCTAGAAAAGGTCTATGTTGACCTCAACCCTGACCTGAGGTTTCAGGTACGTCATCAAAAAGTTCAAAAAAAGGTTTCCAGATCAGCTAGGGACCTAGAAAGGTAGGGTAATGAGCCAGAGTGTTTAAGAAGGCCTAGAGGCCCAGAGAGAATAGGATGAGGCCCATGAGGACCAATACATAGTTCCTACCTAGAGAGAAGAGCCATGGAGAGAGAAATCTAGGAGAATCCATAAGATCCTAACCCTAATTTCATCTACACATGTATAATCAAGCACAGATGCAAATCTAATATGCCAACCATACTAAATGAGGGTGCTAAGTCTATAAAAATGGAAGTGCTTCCATTTTAAGATGATACATTTAGTCCCCACTTTAGATTAGATATGATACTACGTGAATATGCAAGCTAAAGTAAGAAAACATCATAAAGTATAAAAAGGATATAGCTAAGTCCTCAATGCGAAGATCATGCAAGAAACATTAGTATCCGCACCCTACAACACATGAGGTTCATGAAAATCTAGAGAGCACCTAAGTCTTACTATGATGATCTTGAAAAGTATATAGAACCCCTTATGCCCCCTTGATTCAGCTTACTAATTTATTGAAGGTGAAATAGGGTGATAAGGTGATTACTATATAGTGAATATGAAATTTGTTGAAAAATTCCTTTCCTAAGCCAATTATAATGGTCCTAAACCTTCCTAAACTATTTTAAGAGGTTAGGTATCTGAATCACAATTCCAACACCTTTGATGGCACTGAAAATGGAGCTACCAAACTCAAGTTATGATAAAAAGAATAGATATCTATCTAAATGCAAATAAAGGAAAAATTTGAATTTAACCTAAATACTCTCAAATGAAACCCTAGTAAAACCCTAATTTATTGTCTATAAATAAGAGAAAGAGACACTTACCACCTCATTCTTACCATTTGCAAAGTTTGGGAAAGGAGATAGGATGCCGAAGAGAGTGGAATTCTGAGCGAGCCGCATGGAGGTCCTGAGGGAGTGCCTAGCTAGCCGACAACCACTACCTGAGGTATGTTCCTATTTCTAGTACCTATGATTGAAATTTTGATGTTTTTACAGCGAAGGTTGACCCTGACCCAATAAGGTCAACCCTGACTCGGTAAGGTCGACCCTGACCCATAAAGGTCAACCCTGACTGGGGAGGTTCTGTCCTTTTTGGGGTCAGGTCGACCCTGACCCAAAAAAGTTGACCCTGAACCATAAAGGTCGACCCTAACCCATAAAGGTCAACCTTGACCCAAAAAGGTTGACCTTGACCAGGTCAGGTAGGTACAGTAGATGTTTGATGCAGAAGTACTGATATGATCCATACCTGTGCTTGCAGGATCCAGTCCATCTTCGAGAGCATCCCTTTGGAGGGTTACTGTTATCTATCAGAGGGAGTGTTGCCAAGCTACAGAAGGATTAGATACAGTTATTGAGAGATGTAGGATTATATTGGGTAGTATTCCTACCATAGCTAATATTCCATCATCCTATGATATTAGCTCTAGTAGAGAGATGGGACGAGGATACATGTTCTTTCCATCTTCCATCAGGAGAGATCACAGTCACACTGGAGGATTTGTATAGGATCCTGTGGCTTCCAATCCGAGGTGAGCCTATTAGACTGAGAGGACCACGGGGTTCATCTAAGGTTTTTTCAAATATGGAGTACTATTTGGGATTAGTAGCATAGATGAGGACCTGATCGGATCAGATATCTTTGGCAGCCATACTAGTAGGTCTAACACCCTTGGTACGGAGAGTGATGTTGTGTATACTTGATTTGGTTGTAGTTCCCAACACAAAGGGTACAGTGTTTTTAGTGCCATTCACTCATCTTGTACGTAGGATGGAGAGTGACAGGGTCACTTTTGCATGGGGCCGCAGTATGTTAGCCCATCTTTATCATGATCTGAGTCAGTTGGTGACGTACCAGCGGGAGAGTCTTACAGTGTGCACCTTGCTATAGGTTTGGATGTTTGGGCATTATACATGTACACGAAAATAGGTTACTCCTATGATGGTAGATGCAAGCACACCTAGAGCCTTTTCATATCCACTGGTAGATGGCTGGCAGCATGGAGATATCCTCTTTTGGAGGGTATGATTTGACTATATCCTAGGTATAGATGTGATATGGAGACCTTACTATGAGATGGTAGAGTGGCCAGATACTAGACATCAGTTGAGACACTCACAACAACATAAGCTATTGGAAGGTCCAACTAATCATGTTGCGATGCCATATTATTATGATAGAGTGATGAGACAATTTGTTTTGGTATAGGGGGGTTCCTCGTACAGTACCTCAAAACACGTATCCTACGAGATACTATTAGAGACCTGGCACCATATGTCAACTGATAGTAGCTGATATTGTGGACAGTGAGACGGATGAGACCGAGGATATATAGGTAGCTACTAAGATATCCTATGCTGGTATTAGTAGAGAGTATATCAAATACTAGAGTTTATAGGGTACCCATCTTATCTTCCCCGATGACTACCCCATAGGTGATCCAAGTCCTTCAGAGAGGAATCACCGAGGAGATGACATACCAGTAGGAGAGGAGGAGGAGGATCAGATAGATGAGGAGGAACCTCCCCTTGAGGGATATCTTATGGAGAAGGAGAGAGTAGAGGAAGAAGTAGCAGAGATGCCCCCAGATCATGGTACAGACATCGGTGATCATCCAATTTATGTTGCACCCCTGAGATCACAATGACCTCCCTGAGCACACATAGAGACACCACTACCAAGGCCTAGATAGAGTGAGTGAGAAGAGAGCAGTCACTCCATGCCCCCACCATCTACACCGTTTAATGATGTCTAAGCTGAAGATCCAGGTATGATATAGCTTTAGAATGTCTTTGAATAATGATTTTATCTAAGAAGAAGAAATTTAGTAATCTTTTCATTTTGAATTTTGCAAGAAGTGTAGTGGAGTGGAGGAGCTTTGTATCTGAGGTTCTGAAGGATACATGTATATCCTACCGCTTGCCAGCTAGTGAGAGAGAGTCCCGTGAAGGACAAAGAGATCCTAAAAGACATGCAGATATCTTCCTGAGTGTGCGGCGAGAGTTGAGGTTATGCAAGGAGAGGGAAGAGAAACTGATTGCTGACATGCAGAGAGCTCATGAGTGGATCCAGGAGATGAGCATATTGAGGAGTTGCACATGGACTACTATTCTGAGATCCTCAGCCTCATACCATAGATCTAAGAGATCTGGGAGCCACTGACCTTCAGAGTATCATGATAGAGATTAATAGATATGGCCCTTTGTGCCACAAATGTACTAGACTCAAAACAGTTTTATTTATACCAAAAACTTTGTTCTGGAACAATTAGTTCTATGGTTGATTACTTTTTACTTTCATCAATGCATAAAACTTAATAAAAGAAAGAGGAAAGGAAAATATGTATGAATGCATTCTAAATTACATAACTTATAAAATAATTATTCTATAAGGAACACATACACACATAAAGAAATGATGTTTTAGGGATAATAATGTTTGAGATGCATGATATTAATAGGTTCCCTAAGAGGAATGCCATTCATATCAGCAATTTTATAAGCACCTGAAGTAAAATCCTCAATTACTACAAAGGGTACAAGCCAATTTGGACTAAATTTTCCTTTTTCACCAGGTAAAGCATTCATATTTCTTTGATTCTCATATAAGAATAAATCACCTACCAAGAATGACCGTTCAATTACTTTATGATTGTATTATTTTTGGAGTGATTTATGATAAGCTTTAATGTGTTCCAAAGTATATATTCTTTATTTGTCTAACATTTCTAATTCTTGTAATCATTGTTCCCGAAAAGTATCTTTGTCAATGATCCCATGAAATGAAACACACAAAGATGGTGTTTCTAATTCCAAAGGCATGATAGCATCAGTCCCATAAACAAGATTATAAGGTGAAGTGCCAGTGGTTGTACGAACACTAGTCCTATAAGCCCACAAGGCATAAGTAAGTTGTGTATGCCAATCTTTCGCATGTTTGTTGACTATTTTCTTTAATATTTGTTCAATAACCTTTTTTGATGCTTCAGCTTTTCCATTAGATTGAGGGTAGTAAGGAGTAGAAAATCTATGTTGTATATGATATTTCTCCATGAATTTTGTTACTTCTTTGTTCTTAAAAGATGTACCATTATCCAAAACTATCGTTGAAGGAATACCAAATCATGCTATAATATGATTAAGGATAAAATCATAAATGACATTTATAGTAGTAGAGAAAAGAGGGATAGCTTCTACCCATTTCATAAAATAATCTGTAGCTATGAGAATGTACGTATGTCCTTGAGAAGAAGCTGGTGAGATTTTTCCAATAAGGTCAAAACCCCAAATGCTAAAAGGCCACAGAGCAACTTGATTACGAAGCTCACGAGAAGGAGCATGAATTAAATTACCATGTTGTTGACATTGAGGACACTTTTTGAAAAATGTGAAAGAATCTTGTTCCATTGTTTGCCAGTAGTATCCCATTCTGAGGAGTTTATTGACTAAAGATTTCCCACCAAAATGTCCCCCACAAGAACTAGAGTGAGCTTCAGCTAAAACTACAGGTACTTCTATTTTGTTAAGACATATTAATAGTAAACCATTGTAAGAATGTTTATAAAGTGTTTCTCCTAAAATAATATAATGAGCTCCAATATTTCTAATATGATTACGTGTGTTCTGTGTTGTTGATTCTGGGAAACTATTATCTTTCAAAAAATGAAAAATATGTGAATACCATTCATCTGAATGCAAATTACAACAATCCATAGTAATCCTATCAGAAATTGCAGGGATTTTAAGAGTGTGTATAGTAAATTGAAATTCTTCCTTGTTATTCTTAAGGTAAATTAGGGAAGCTATGCTTTCCATGGCATCCACATGTCAACTATCTTTCCTAGGTAAAGTTTGAATTGTATAAGAAGAGAATTGTGAAAGAATATCCAAAGCTAGATCTTGATATTGTGCCATCTTATCATTCTTAGTTTGATAACCTCCTTTGATTTTTTCCACAATCAATTGCGAATCCCCATAAATTTCTAAGTTTTTAATCTGCAGAGATAAAGCTGCCTATAAACAGGCTATGAGAGCTTCATATTCCACAATATTGTTAGTACAAGGAAAAGTTAAATTATATGACATAGGGATCGGTTTCTTCATAGGAGGGATCAAGATGATGCCCACCCTAGAACCTGTCTTGCATCTAGAGCCATCAAAATATAACTCCCAAATATCATCTTGTTTGATTGCAAGTATATTCTCATCGGGGAATTCTTCTAAGGTAACAGTTGTATTAGAATAAGGACAAGGAGCTTTAGATAAATAATTAGTTAAATCTTGTCCTTTAATTTAATTTTGAAGAATGAAGTTAAGATCAAATTTTGTGAGCAACATTACCCATTTTGCTAATTGACCAGAAAGATCAGTTTTTGAGAAAAGGTGTTTTAAAGCATCAAATTTAACAATCACATTGACTTCAACATTGAGTAAATAATGCCGGAGTTTTTGATAAGCATAAACTAAAGCCAAGCATTGTCATTCTAGTTGAGTATACCGTGTTTCATAATCCAACAAGGTTCGACTAATATAGTATACTGGTCTTTCCTTTCCCTCATTATCATGTTGAGCCAACAATCCACTCACAGCATTAGATGTAGCAGAAATATATAGATAAAAGGGTTTATTGAATTGAGCAGGTTGTAATATAGGAGGATTAGAAGGATATTTGTTAAATTGCTCAAAATACTTCTTGCATTCCTGGTTCCAAGAAAAAGTAGTATTTTTTCTGAGTAAAGAAGTAAAAGGAACAGTCCTATCGGCCAAGTTAGAAACAAAGTGATGAATAGATTGTATTTTACCTTGTAAACTACGTAATTGAGAAATATTCTTAGGGGGAGGCATGTTAACAATAGCATCAATCTTCTCAGCATCAACTTCTATGCCTTTCTTGGAAATAATAAATCCTAATAATTTTCCAGAATCAACTCCAAAAGCACATTTCTTAGGACTTAACCTCATGTTATAAGTCCTAATTCTTTCAAATATTTGTCTTAAAATGAACACATGATCTTTTCTTTGTATAGACTTTGCCAAGATATCATCCACGTAATCTTCCAAAATTTTATGAATGTAGTCATGAAAAATCAAATTCATGGCACGTTGATAAGTAGCTCCCACATTTCTTAATCCAAAAGGCATCATGACCCAACAAAATGTCCCCCAAGGTGTAATAAATGTGATTTTAAGTTGATCTTTGACAGGAATAAAGATTTGGTTATAACCTGAAAATCCATCCATAAAAGACAATAATGCATGACCCGCTGTTGAATCCACAATCATGTAAATATTAGGTAGTGGGAATTCATCTTTTAAGGATGCTTTGTTTAAATCGCAAAAATCAGTGCACATTCGTATTTTGTTTCCTCCTTTAGAAACAACCACAATATTGGAAATCCATTAAGAATAATCAATAGAGCGGATGAATCCTGCACCTAGTAATTTTTCAATTTCAGCTTTTACCAGTAAAGTGATGCTAGGATTCATCTTACGAATCTTTTGTTTCATAGGTTTAGCATTGGGCTTAAGGACAATATTGTGAGTGACAATTTTGGGGTTTATACCTGGCATATCTGAATATGTCCAAGCAAAGATATCTTTATATTCAAGCAAGAGAGAAACCAATTGATCATGCTCATCTTGACTCAAACACTTCCCAATTTTTATTGTCCTTTCAACATCATTCTCATCCACCTGGATGTCAATGGTCTCAGTTATTAATAAGTTACTTTGCATAGGAGAATCTATTAGTAAAGGGGAAATATCTAATTCCTCATGTTTTCCAAAATAGGCTTCACTATTGAGGCAATATTATTTTCTTGTTTTATGATGAAATGTAGGTAGATCGTGATAAGCTCCTAAAAATTCAGCAAGAGCTTCATCCTTAGGAAAGATGTCTAATCTGGGCTTTTGATCCATGTCCAAGAGAAGCAGATTAACCAATTTCAAATGTCCACCACAAATATAATTAACTTTAAGAGGGAAAATTGATGGTTGCCTATAAGGATTAAACCCTAACCCATAAGTGTAATCACCACCTTCATTATCCAGGGGTACTTGTATACCTTATTCATACTTACCACAATCTTTCCCATTAAATCCAGCTTTCTTAAGTAAATGGTAACCAGAATCATATCTGTCAGCCATATCGGATCGAGTTAAAGGAGTAGCATATGTCACAATGTCATAGAAATCTAGTTTTATTGTCTCAATTGTTTCATCACAAGAAGCAGCAACAAAGTTACTTTTTAATGCCTCAGAAAGCGGAGAGGGAATAAAAACTTGTTTTTCAAACTCAGTCTATTCTTTCATCCATTCCAAATCTGATACTTTATATTCTCCTATTAAAGTAGGATTAAAATCAAATGTTCCCCAATCATCTTCCATCAAGGAGGAAGATGGAATCTCATCTTGTTTTACCTCAAGTGGTTGTTCAGGTTGTTTGACTGGTTGTATAGGCTTAGGAACCTTGGCATATTTTGTGTTTAAGCAGGAATTGGGGTCATCATCCGCATGTAGTGTGTACATTAGATTTTTGTATATGAACCTAACCTTGTGATGAAGAGTAGAAGGAACCACATGCATAGTATGTAGCCAAGGTCTTCCTTATAGAAGGTTATAATTGTGTGGTGTAGGCATAACATGGATAGGAGTAGAAAGAAGCACAAGACCAAATTTAATGGGTAGCATAATAATTCCCAAAGTTTTCTTTGCAATATTATCAAATCCACAAATAGGAATACTATCCGGTTGAATGGTTGTAAGATCAGCCTTAATTTTCTTAAGCATATCCATGCTACAAACATTAAGCCCAGATCCATTATCAATCAATGTTTTGCGAATGATACTCTGATTAATAGAGACAACAACCATAAGAGCATCACATTGATTCTGCACCTCGACGGTAGGTAAATCTTTATCAGAGAACACAGTTGGAGGTACAGAAGGCATAGTATTCATGTATTCCAGAAATGAATTAATGTTCTTTTGATTAGGAGGCGTAGCAGGCAGAGTGGATAAAGCTTTCTGCAATGCCTCATGGTATGTAGGAGAAGTTTGAAGTAATTCCCATAAAGATATCTTAGCTAGAGTAGCACGTAACTATTCCACTAAGTCATATTCCTTAAGGGCCCGTTTGGTTGCACCCCATAACCGGGTTATGCAGCCCATAACCCGGTTATGGGGTGCAATTCCTTGTTTGGTGACCTCTAAATTGAATGCGAATATGGATTTGCAAATCCCCATT
>MU227431.1:1968773-1993204 GCA_018584345.1 Thuja plicata | reverse complement strand
GATTTACAAATCCATCTTCCAGGTCAACCAAACAGTCCCAAAAAATGAAAACCAGGGTTTGCATAACAAGGCTATGGATAACCATGATTTGTTTCATTTTCCAATTCCCCAACCAAACGGGCCCTAAAGGAAGAAGGTAACATAGGTGCTTGAGGAAGCACGGGTTGAGAAGGAGGTAAAGTTGCTGGGAGAGTAGGTTGAGGATTATTTCGTGTGCGATAAGCATGCGAAATAGAATCTATGTTATCAAAGAAATCCAAGGGATCTCTGGGTTTTCCTTTAACTGTTATTCAAGGACATCCTTTTACCATCATCAAAGCTTTAGGGAATATCACTTTAGGTGTCTTGATGTTGCAAATAGAGGAATATGAAGGTAACCATGCATAAACTCTATGGTAAAATTCAATTGAAGAGGTTGTGGAGGAGGATGAAATAGGAACGAGATCCATGGGGATCTCATTTGAACCATTTGCATTCTCACTTCCACGTACCTCATTAAGGGATCTATCCTTTTTTACAACAAAATCCTCATCAAAGTATTCAAAACAAAAATCATACATGTTGAACACAAGAAAACACTACAAGCATGTAAAATGTAAATGTTTTTGTATTTTTTTTTTTCAAAGAAATTTTGTGATTTTTATGAATTTTGCAATATAAGAGCATAAAAAAAAGTATATTTCTATATGCATGAAAGATCTAATATGAAATGTAAATCTAACACCAAGGAAAAGAAAGAGTTGTCTATCATGGGTTCACCAAAATGTGACGTATGAAATTTGGCGCAAGAAGGATTCCCTAAATAAGATTTGTGTAATGTGGTAAAGCAAGATCCTAAGGCCAAATTTATGTTTTATTACACTTAATTATTATGATAAATAGCTTGAGGAACATGTAAGAAATAAACAGACAAGATACCTACCTCATATCATAGCAGATCTGGAAAAACTCATTTTCTGAGGTCTGTATTGAGTTTCTAGAAAATCTGATAGTTGATCCCGCACTAGAACATAGAGATGAACAAAACCCAAAAATATTTTTCTATTCCGATGTCATCTTATGAAAAAGGTCAACCTTGACCCAGAAATGTCACCCCTAACCCAATAATGTCAACCCTGACCTGCACAATGTTGACATAAAATTTGTTTGCGTATCTCAAAAGTTCGCTGAAAAGGGTATCCAAATCTAGTCTCAGATCTGCTATCCTACACCTGTAACTCCTGAAAACAACACCTACAAATATCTGAAAAGAGGGATTTTGGGGTGGCTATATAGGGTTTTTCCTTAGTCAAACCCCCATTTTGGTGATCTCCACCTCCACGAATAGCCGAATATAGAATGTAATGTGTGTGTGTATTGATCTCTTGAAAAGAGCTTCTAAACATGCAATATCAAAATCTAATCTTCTAGATTAACAATCCTAACATAACATGGAAATGAGAAAGAAATGCATAGATTTGAACATGAAAAAGAAAGCATACCAAGCCCCCAAGGCTAAAGTATTCCCATCAACTCACAATCTGTAATTGCTACCCCATGATGATGTCCTTTGAATGTTTGAATGTTATGAATAGTAGATCCAAAGAGAGAGCCTTCTTGCTTCAAAGAAAATCCACCATAGTCTTGTCCTCAAAGTGCTTGATTGAAGATGATGATATATGTCCTACTAGTATGTTCTTCTATATCATCCTCTTGCTTTCTTGCCTCATCATTCCATCATGTAATCTCCCGATTTCGTTTCATGATCAAATGAAGGCAAAAGAGAGTGTTTATATAGAGATTTAAACATAGGCCTCCTAGGGAAATGCAAGGGATCCAAATCCATATTTCTCCTTGAATCATGATCCAATCACATTTTCCAACTAAGGAGAAAACATATTAATTCAAATATCAAAGAAAACACTTCCGCATCTAAACCCGGGGACCTATTTTAAGTTTCAGGCCCCGATAAGCTCCAGATTTGAAAGCAGGGACCACCACCTGGGAAAGCTCTATGTCGACCTTGATTTTGACCTAGGGTAGGGTCAACCTCAACCCTGACCTGAGGTTTTAGGTAGGTCACCAGAAAGTTTCAGAAAGGTTTCCAGATCAGCCAGGGACCTAAAAAGGTAGGGGAATGAGCTAGAGTGTTTAAGAAGGCCTAGAGGCCCAGAGAGAGAATAGGATGAGGCCCAAGAGGACCAATACATAGATCCTACCTAGAGATAAGAGCCATGGAGAGAGAAATCTAGGAGAATCCACAAGATTCTAACCCTAATTTCATCTAAACATGTATAATCAAGCACAAATGCAAATCTAATATGCCAACCATACTAATTGAGGGTGCTAAGTCTATCAAAATGGAAGTGCTTCCATTTTAAGATGATACAGGACAATAACATTTATCATCACTTTCTCTTTGAAAGTTAGACAACAATCTAGCAATTGTCTCGCTATTTTGATTGAATTCCCTTATATTATCTGACATGATCCTTAGTGTGTATATCTCCAAAAAAATTGGACATGTTGTACTTAATGTTTATATCTTCACATATGGTTTTGATAGAAAATGGTCAATCTATTTTCTCGTGGTGAGAACTCTTTAGTTGTGACAAAAAATGTCAAACAAAAAATGACATGTTACAATAGGTTTTATAAATGATATGTTACTCTATAAATTTAACTTTAGGTTTTATAACTATACATATATGTTCTTCAACTCCCCCACATTGTAATCATATCAATAGGTTGATATCGAATTCTATGTCAATATTTATAGCATTAAATTGATCATAGTAGTAAGATTCAGACACAAGAAGAATATTACCTAGTATAGCCAATTTTCAGAAGAATATGAATGAATGCAAACATATATAAGTGGATGAACATAAATAATGAAGGTACCAGACATTGCCTGAAGTAATGAAGTGTTGACCTAGTGTTCTGATCTATTATGCTCCTGTATGATCTGCAACCTACAAGGAAGGAAAAGATGGGGTTAGATCTAAAGGATCTAAGCAATGCCTGGCACCCTATTACTAATCCCCATCTACAATTATTCATGTGCATAGTCATAGTTCCTTAGCATTTGATCTTCATATGGTAGCCATGACTTAAGGTAGGCATTCGAGCTTTGTCTTCTCATTAACTCAGTTTCATTTTGATGGCATTTTTTGATTTAATGGCACAATATGAATTTTAATACTGGCATTGTTTACATCTTTGCATTTGGAATGCTTGATGACCCACGAGCTTTGAGGGTCATGTCTATGCAGCACAATATTTGCACCTTAGATAACAAATTATGTTGTTAACAAAATATGTTAACAACATGTATGTTAGCCTATTAACATATTTTGTTAACAACATATTGTGTTAACATGTGTTTGTGAAGGTGCAAATATTGTGTTGCATAGTTTATTAGCTCATTATTTAATATTGGCATTGTTTACATCTTTGCATATGGAATGATTAATGACTCTCGAGCTTTGAGAGCTAGGGCATCATTGCTATTACCTTAAAGGCATTGTGTGTAGTGTTTGATCTCTCTTTATTTATTTTTTTGTCGATGTTCACTATGTGGTACTCCCCGTTTATGATCATTTCATGAATAAATGTCTTGATGGCTCATGGGTTGCAAGCTAGGGCATCATGCATTATTTATGAGCTCACTGTTTGAGCACCACATGACCCTGTTATGAGCTTAGTTTTTATATACATATACATATACACATACATATATATAGATATATATGTTTATACATATATACATATATACATATATGTATGATGTTATTGCTGTCACTGCATGCTTGCTGCTGGGTCTATGTAGGATCATGGTATGCCAAAAAGTGGCGATATGAAGAAAATGAATTTTTCACTCGTCAAAAAGCGTACCCAAAATTTTGTCAACTTTTGAGTAGGCCCTTGTGTCAGTACACTTGGCCAAGCCAAAAGCCAAAGCTAAAGTATTATCGGATGTCCGATAATATCAGATGTTCAATAATATCGAATATCCGATATCCATCAGTAGCAATATATTGTTGTCTGCGGCTGCGTTTGACATTTTCATTGTGAAAATATTGAAGTAGCGATACTGAGCCAACAAAATCATATATCAAATAGGTATTTGATATCAGATTTCCTCCAGTACACTAGGTAAGTGAAATATAGTTATTTCGTTATTGTTTTTTGTTTTTGCATTGAAATTTATTGTTTTAAAAAAAAAAAGGTTTTATATGATATTGTGTATTATTTTGTAAAATTTATTATAAACTAGATTTGAAATTGATATTGTTTATTCTATATTGTTTTTGAATCACACATGGATTTAGACCAATCCAAAAACCCTCCCTCTCAGTCCACGAACAATCCAGAACCACATCAAAACAATCCCCCGCCTTTAGAAGACCAACCGTTCTCAAACCCTCGACCAATATAGGATCTCATAGGAGATAATCTAAATCAACTTAGAGGATACCAGAACACATATGCAAATATCCCCACCTTGCATCCAATGTTTTCCACGCTAACCTCCATAATTGAGAGCATGGAGAAACTCACAGGAACAACATAATGCTACACTTCTTTAGCATGAATCCATGCACGCCTAATTTGATGATGGGCTTGAATACGATCAAGTTTTTGATCTAAACATAAGAAAAAATGACATATGTAACATTTTTGTTGATCCCAAAATTGGTTTAAAAGTGGACCCCAAAAAAACCAAGTTATCAATTAAATGGTGTACAAATGAGGCAATACGTACAACAACTTTTGGGATCGCTGGTGGATGGTTTTTGATAGACCACCCCACAAAAATTTGGATGTCCCACTGTATTTCATAGGGGAATTGTATGTTGAATTTGTGCTCAGTCACAAAGTCAATTACTGGAGCATGAGACAGAACTAGGGCGTGGGCTTAGGCACCCCCTCTCAAGATTTCACCACCTCCCATAGTGCAGCATTCTAACATTATTGCTGAGGCCAGCTAACAAAATATTCAAGCCATTCACCATTTGAGTGATCTATTGTTAGGCAGCATGCGACATTGTTACCTCCTCATACTGATGCTTGTGGCCCTTCCACATCCTCTATGAGCTAACATGTTTGTGTGCCTCATACTTGCGTTATGTGCAAGAATATGTACTTGGATCCCCTGAATGGTAGTGATGCATATATCTATGTGTTTGAGGTGGACGATACTACACAACACACTACATGCACTGAAACACCCCATGGAGATGTGCATAAGAGGCATACAGAGCCATGGACTCCTACTATTATGGTAAGAGTAAATAGTTAACTTGTTACATTGTAAAATTAATTTTAAACATTCATATTTTTAATAGAATTTTCTTATAATGATTTCCAACTTATGTTTTTTTATGTTTTTCATTTATGTCTAGTTGATGACAGAGGAGGAGATGACATAGGTGGAGGGGTCCACACTTTTGGCCATTTTATTTGGCCTTGACACTTCCATGGTACATATGTTTTAATGTACTCATTGGTTTCCTTTTATTATAATATTGTATTCATGTATTTTATAATTTTTATGATCATCTTATTACATACTGATGCAAGTCTCACCAGTTTCCACTGGGGGGAAATTTGAGGGGGTTCAGGCATCTCATGCTGACAAGGGGAAGGTAATTAAGTATTTTAGATTGATTAAGCATACATGTATACTTGTCACTTGTGCGTACTCATTTTTAATTACATGTTCTACTTAACAGAGCGTGGTGTCTGATGATGTCATGAGACTGGTTCGCCATGATAGAGCCACAGGCATCTCAATTCACAGTGATAGCCCCACAATATGTATATTTATAAATTTATTTGTGTGTAGTTTACTATCAAGTATATATTTAATATGATCAAGTCATGATTGTATGAAACTTATCAGTTTGACTTTTGTAGGTCACGCATAGTTTGAGGGAGGTACCACACCAAGGGTTTGTATCACTGATGACCCAACCGACATTACCTGAAGAAAGTTCAACATAGGTAAGTTTTAATGTTAATTTAGTTATATTTAAAACATGTATTTGCTACCAAAGATTTAACATTAAATAGTATAATTCATACATCAATCTCATGTTTGCAAACATATATACAAGTCAGAGTCGACATTGGTGGCATTGTCCCTTTGCTACCAATGACATATATTAGGTCTCCTGACCGCCTGAGGAGACATAGAGGTGAGGTACATGAGAGTTATTTATCATTGTTAACTATGATTTGTTGTGACATCTTCACAACTCGCCCATTTTCCTATGGGACCCCTGTCTCTTTTAGCTTGCTTGCCCCCCTTTTTAGGCTTTGTTTCAGTAGCTCTGTTTTTCCTTCCAATTCTGAGATTTGAAGTGACAAGTTTCGGTCATGACCATTGAGAGTCTGAGGTAGTGTGCAATGATTTGGAAGAAGGTAAGACAATAGAAAGAGCCAAAGTGTCATCCATCCTTATATGTAGCAGAAAGGAAGATATGTGTACCTTAAGGGAAGAAGGCACAAATATATTGTGTCGAATGGAGGCTCAGAAAACTAATATCTAGAAATGGCAAGGCCACTGGCAGAGGTGATTCCAGGTTGATGTAAGGAATTTCCAACAAGGAGAGAGGAGTGAATCACGAGGTAGAAACTCAAACTCAAAACATGTTAAAGAGGCAGTTAGATATCCAACAATATGTCCATTCACAAATGAAAAAGAAGAAATAAGCCAACCTTTGAAAGATGGATGTAAACATCTAGAATTATAGAACCCTGCAGAACACGATGAAAAAGCCAGTCACCCATTCTAAAGAAGTAGAGCCCGATACCTGCAATGCCAAGCGGAGTATGGAGAAATAGTCTACCACAGGTACAAAACCACACCCAGCATGCATACAAATTGATAGGGAGATACGATGGACTATAAACAAGTCTCGCAGTTAAAATAACTAATGGAAGGGAGTTCCTATCCATCCAGAATTAGTGAAGAGGGCCGAGAAAGGAGGAGCGCAGTTCAACGGACTCCAGGGACAGTCAATGCATTCATAAGATCTTTCACCAACCCAAGTGTGCCGAGCGCATTCTAATGCAAGTCGGGGAATCAAGGAAGAGAAGGAAAATCCTTCATTGCGCCCAAAAGAAGATAGAGTGCAGTTTCACAGATGTGAAGGAATCTCGAATGCTAGGAAAAAATCCTCCACCAAAGCAAAATGCCGCTCGCAAAAGGAGGAGCGCACTTTCTTGGATTTGAAGGAAAATCTAAAATCCTGCAATCTAATAAAAAATCTCACTCAACGCAAATAAATGCCGCAGTTTCATGGATTTAAAGGAAAATCCAAAATCCTTCACTTTCTTAAAAATGTGTTGCGATGCATTACGGTGGTAGTTAAGAGGTTTTTTTTAATTTTTTGAGAGGCTTACATTTTAAAATGCCCCCCTTTTTGTGGTCTATTCATGTGAACATTTGCAAAGGTACTTGAAAAAAGGCGACGATGAAGATTGGAATGGGAGATTTTTTTTTAATTATTGGTCGAAAAGTATTTGTGAAGATTAAATTCAATTGGAGATTTGGATTGTGATTGGATCTTTGAAAGGTTGGAAATTGAAAAAATCAAAATTTTGGAAAATGTGAAAATTTCCAAGGTTGAAGAGATCGAGAAAATTTGAAAATTTCCAAAAAATGGAAAACTTTGAAAATGGGAATCTTGGAGAATTCTGAAAATTCGGAAAGTGGAAAAAATCTGAAAAGTGAAAAAAATCAAAATCATGAAAATTTTGAAAATTCCGAACACGTGAAAAATCTGAAAACTGAGAAAGTTCGGAACTTAGAAAATTTTTGGAAAATTCCAGAATTTCAAAAAGTTCTAAAAAATTCCAAAGTTTGAAAATTCTGAAATCGTCAGAATCCAAGACTCAGAAATTTGGAAAATGAGGTGAAAATTGAAAATCCCAAATTTTGGAAAAAGCGAAAGTTGAAAAAGTAGAAATTGTGAAGAACTCTAGGAAAATCCAAAAATTTGGAAATTTGAAAAACTCAAAAGTTGGAAATTTGAAAAGAAAGATTTTTTATTTATTTAAATGTAATATTAATTAAATATTAATTAATTTAATATTTAATTAAAAAACCCTCAAAAAGTCAAAAAAAGCAACAAAGATGAGAAATTATTAATTAAATATTGATTTTTATCTATATTTAATTATTAATAAAAAGTGACAAGTTAATTATAAAATTTGGAAGAGTAAAGTGAAATTAAATCACTTTTTTTTGGATTGAGATTAAAAGATTAAATATTGAAATTTATTCTTTTTCAATATTTAAAATCAGAAAAACAAGAGGATGGATAAAGAGGAAACTTCATCATAAAGTAAAGCGCTCAGATTGGAAGTTTTTTGAAAAAATTGGAAAAAAGCAGCGACAAGTGGTGCTTGAAGGAAAGAATCTTCGCCTAAATTAGCAGTTTCCTAAAATTAGCTGTTGGCTTTTAAAGCAGCTTTTCAGGGTTTTGATCTACATGTGAAGACTCTTTCTCATTTTGTCATCACACAAAGTTTGAGAAAACAGGTTGATGAGATATTTTTAGGAATCAAGAGGATTCGAGTGAAGTTTTCCTTGAAAGTTGAGCAGGATTTTTAAAGAGAGAAAATTTCCAAGCAGAAGGAAATTCATTATTTTCGAAGGACGTGAAGAATTCAAGATCAAAAGTTTCAAAGGAATTTTCACAGGAAGTTGGTGGAGAAACATGATTTCGTGAAGAGGAGAGAGGTTTGACCTCTGAGTGAAAAAGATGAAGAATTTGTCAGATTTTAGGAATTTCCTCCTTCTTAAGAATTTGGTCTTCATTTTATTTCTCCTGCACAAATTCTTATGTTTGTTTTGTTTTGCAGGAATGGATGAGCCAAGAGGAACAAGCATGACAAGGAAGCAGTTGATAAAGAATGAACAAATGAGTTTTTTCCCAGAATCCAAGATTGTTTCAAAGTGGGTAGAGATCGGAAAGACTAATCTTGGAGGCTTAGACATGACAGAGTTTCACAGAAGAATGTTTCGGTATAAATATCATCAACTGACCAATTTATCCACCCAAATTGCAAACAGTGGAATTGTGGCTACAGCTGGCTTTGCTCCCGCTTTTCTGCATTCTGAGCTGATCGTGGAATGTGCCAGACACTTCAATTTAGAAGATAGAACAATCAAAGATTTTGATAGAAACATCATTGCAGACCTTTCTCCACCAGCAATCGCTGAGGCGTTTGGAATCCCTTCTTCTAGGAAATTGGTATTGAAGATAAAGGAGTAGGCACATAAAGTTTTTTCTGCAAGAATTCAATATTGTGAAAATGTCATAAATGACAAGTGGTTGAGAAAGAATAGATCCCACCATTCAAAATTGCCAAAAGAGTTGGTTTGGTTGGATTTCCACAGGTAATATAGCGACTTGATCATGATGCTGAGTAGAATCTTTGGCATGTCGCACTCCTATCTGTTCGAATCATGGATGTGGTACTTTGTCAAGCAGGTGGTTGAAGAACACAATCACATGGACTAGGTAGGAATGATCAGTAACAACCTTAGTGAACAGTTGGCAAACTTGGAGCAATCACAAAATTTTTACATGAGTTCCTATGTCGTATACATGTTGGCATGGAATACAAGATATGAAGGATTGCGATGTAAGGGAGCAATCAGAAGTGGTGCTTCTCGGCTGAAAGTTCACGAGTGTTACCCTCAGTTACATTTACGGGCCATAGATCATTATGTCTGGGTCAATGATGCCTTCGCAATGCGAATTGTCAAAAGCCTGCAAAAGAAATTGCACATGAGATTGTTTGAAGGAGCAATGAAGCTAGTGGAGGAATACAGAGCTTGGTTCATTTAGTTTCCCACCTTCTCCTACATTTGAGTGCAAGGATTTTCAGCACAACTGTACAAGCTACCAAGATACCCTATGGACAAGATGGTTCTATTAGGACTTACTCGGCAATTGACACTGTATGAAAAGATCTAGAAAGGAAAGAAGAAGCTGGGATTAGATTTCCTGATTTCCATAGGAGAAGATAAAGCTAAAATGTGCCTGTGTCTGAGGGCAGCTGAAAGATCCCAAGATGAGTTACATTTCTTCCATCTACCATTCTACTTAGGAAGGCCAGATTTTGATCCTTATAACAAAATCAAGTCAATGGTAGGAGCAAGGTATCAGCATAGGACACACCTTGAAGATTTTTGGGCCAATGTTGTAGATGAAAATGAGACTAAGAAAAGGATGCGCTCCAGATTGCCCCTGAACATCATCAGAGCTTGAAAACTCTTTCACGTACCTGATCAAATGAAGGAAGATCCAAATGTGCTTCAAAAATGGTATAATCCAAAAAAGGAAAGGGTTACTTGTCCCTATGACTAGCAAAGAAAGGAGATCCCAGATCTTGATGTTTTGGCAAAACCAGTCCTGGACTTCACAAGGTGGTGGATTGAGTGCCAACTTGGTAGAATGAGTATACCAAAGGAGGACTGGACTTATGAGTTATTAGGGCATCAACCACTACAGAATGAAAGACCAAGGCAAGCATCAGGAGAAAGGATCGAAGAAGGAGAAGTTTTCTCAGGGAGTGCGGAGCACAGGAAAGAAAGGAATATTGCTCAGGAAACACACACAAAGAGAAGGTTGGATCTCCATATTGAAGAGCCACAACAAAAGAGACCAAGAGTCAAAGAGATTCCATCCTCACCCATTCAGATGCCAAGTGTGCAGGAGATAGGCTCCTTTTCTAGGAAAGAAGTATAATCAAGTAGGGAGAGAGTTGAGCAAGGAGAGCAACATGTGACAAGGTCAGTTCAGGATAGATTGAGCATTAACACCAATGAAAGGGTTGCACCAACAAAAAGTAAGGAACAAGATGTTACCACTGAGGAAATTTTTGGTGTTTTCTTCAGAAGGATAATAGAGGAAGAGATTCCCATAGATGAAGATGAGATTCCCACAATAAAGACACCAACCCCAGAGGTGATGGCAGAAATTCCTGGAGCTGAAGAAATTGATACAAGGGTGGTGTAGGAGTAGAAGTAGATGGCAATTTAGAAGAATCAAGGAGCCGCCATTCCAGAATGGGTGAGGCAGAGGCTCCAAAGAAGTTAGGAAAAGGATGTTGACCCAGCTTTTGAATTGCAAGAAATTATGAACAAGGTCAACCAATCACATGAAAAGGGAAAGGCTAAGAGGTTTGCGAAGATTGTACGAGATGAGTCTGGGTCCAAAACCCTTCATCTTGCAACACCGCCCATGGACAAAGAAAAGGATCAAATCAATCCAGATGAGTATAATGTGGCTGAGTTTGACTTAGGTCATGCCTCACGAGAGCAGGTATTGGAGGAGCTTGATGATTCGGCACAGGCGGTCAAGAATAAGATGAGGAGATTAGAAGAGAAGTATCAGAGGTAGAAAGGAGAGATTAGAGCATTATGCAACTACATCAGATGTCTACCTCAGCCAGTCAGGGAAGAAGGTCCATCTTTTTTCCCTCTGTCAGTTGTTCCAACTGAGGCAGTAGAGAGTATTGATAGGATCAGGAGAAATTCTCAAGGGGCACAGGCTTGGATCGAGGGTATCCAAAATGGGGCCCACAAGCACGCTAAGGACTTAGTGTGAGTCTACAATAGGGCATTGGCCATCCTTTCCCAGATTTAGTGCATGGAGGAATCGTGGGAGGATGATCATATCTATCAGGATGAGATGATCATGAAATTACAGGAATTGATGGAGACACCCAGACATGTGCTAGTTGACCATGGGATCATCAAAGAGGGAGAAGCATATGATTTCACCTGATGGTATGGAGCTGTGCTCATGGCCAAGGAAATGTTTGGGCATTTCATTAAGGAATCTTCTCGATTGAAGGGAATAGCTGAGAACATCAAGAAAGAAATCTCCAACACTGTCACATCACTGGTATCAAAAAGGTTGTATGAAAAGGAGATAACTGTGGACAACCTGAAGAGTAAGTTGTAGGATTTCTTCAGATTGAACTTCTTCACCAGGGATGATTTCAAGAAATTCTCCACCTTCTCGAATGATATGCACCCTGCTCAGGATTTATTGCCGGAATGGGAGGACAACTCAAGGAAAGCTGAACAAACTATAGTAGCTTTGGAATTCAAGCAGGAATTAGCACCAAGCATTAGTATAGATGAGTTAGAAGCAATATTGGGAAGATTCTAGGAACTTAGGCAGAGTGGTGAAAGGTAGATTCCATGATAGAAATGCATTTAATGCATAGTGGGCACCATTAATGGTCATTTATTGCACCCCACTCTCCTTCTGAGCATGCACACATAATGGGTATTTATTGCCCACTATGATGGTGGATTCCTTTTTTGCATTAATGTAGATTCCCTCTTCCTTGACCTAACCCTAATTAGGGCTGAGGTGGCAAAATCTGGGCCATTAGTTATTGTTTGATCCGGGCCACTCATTGTATTCGAGGACCTATATAAAGGCCTCACTTCTCATTTGTAAGAGAGCAAATTTTGAGATTATTGCTAAATAGCTACTGAGACAATAAAGTTTTCATTCTTTTTTTCATGGTGAATACTTGATGTGTTTTAGTGCTTTCTTGGTTTCATAATTCCCTCATTTAGTTAGATTTTTTGGATAAATTTAGATGAAGTGTTGTGATTGCAATAAAAAATATGATGGTGTTTTGATGAGCTCCTTCGGTTCATACTTTTGACATTTTACTTATTGTAAATCATTGTGCAAAGTTAGCCTGAACCTCATTCATGCATATGCTTAACTTCTATCATTCGCGTAAATTGTTCTTCATGATGGTGTCTATAGTGGTATGAAAATCCTCTGCATAAACCTTGAAGATTGCACCGGTTCTCATGTAGTTGTAGTATAACTTGGCAAAGTGAAACCTGGTTATTGGGAATTTGTCCACCAAAGTATTGACTATTGCTATCATTTCCCTTAGGAGTAGATTACAATTTCTAAACTCTACTTCCCTTTTCTTTTCGCATATTCCAAAAATTCCAAAAAAGGTGTTTCATTGCAAATCTTTCAAGACTTAAAAATGCAAGGCCCCTTGTGATATTCAACAAATCACATTTACCACCGAGCTTATTCAGGGTCAAGAATTGACACAAAAGGAACCTTGGAGTGACCTATATGATCTTCTCGCAATCTTAGCATATATGGAACTTTGATCAAGAGAGGATAAGATACCTCGGTATTTTGTTCTACTATTTGGTGGGTCATAAAATGCACATCAACAGAAACTGGCACTAGAAGGAGGGCCCCACATAAGTGTTAAAAGACTATGCATCATGAATCAAGATGGTACTACCACATAGGGATGTCATATCTATCCTTTAGCCAAATCTCAAATTTGAAGAAGAGAAGTCTCAAAGGATGGAAGCAGCTCTTCAAAGAGAATTAATCATTCAATTCCCAGCACCCATCACAAGGAGCTAAGGAGATTTCACATACTGGAATGCATTAACTCATTTTTTCCTGAGGTACATCAGAGAATTTTAAGATCCACTCTGGGAGAAAAAGAATTACAAGAATTAAAGTTTGATCCAAAGCCTAGGCGAGGCAAGAGAGAAGCATCTACAAGACAAAACTCACCAAATGTAGCTGATCTCACGAGGTTATTTAAAACTCCACCTCCACAACGTCGAGTGCAAGAAACTGATCAACTATGACAAGGATTGAATCAAGAAGGAACTACACAAATTTAGAAAATAATAGTTTAGATACCCATACAAGTAGTTTCTCCTGCAGCCGTTCAAACAATGGCACAACAACAATGGTGTCCCCAAAATGCATCACCTCTCGTGACATTTGCAGCTTATCATAATATGCCAAAAAATCTAGAGCATTTCTATTCTAAGTTCTTTTTTAATGATGTCAACCACACTGTTGATGAGCTCATTAAGATTTTTGAAGATTCTCTTCAAAATAGAACTATTCAAGAAGAGGATGTTGCTTGTAGGCTATTTCCCTACTCACTGGGGGAGGAAATTTTTTATTGGTACATCAATTTTCCTCTGAATTCAATCCCAACTTGGAAAGAATTGAAGGATGCTTTCCTCAGAAATTTTAGACTGCCAATCACTCCAGCGGAGTTGTATAGGCAATTCATTGAGATAAGAAGGCAAGAACGTGAGTCAATTGGTGCCTTCAACAATAGGTTCCAAAGGGCCTATTCAAGATTGTGTGATCCCTATCGC
Source organism: Thuja plicata (assembly GCA_018584345.1). Lineage (NCBI taxonomy): Eukaryota > Viridiplantae > Streptophyta > Pinopsida > Cupressales > Cupressaceae > Thuja > Thuja plicata. The sequence goes on along the minus strand of MU227431.1, from coordinate 1,979,007 downwards.
ATGGGTGACGATGTAGCATGACCTATTTACTATGTAGCCCTAGTTTGCTTCACTTCCATGTTTGTCCAGAAGACTCATCCACCTCCTACTAGTTTGATTCAAGCATACACAGAGGCTGAGAGAGTAAGTTTACAGTCACTAGAAATAGCTATGGGAGCGCCAAATTTCTTTGGAAATCCTAATGCTTTGAATCAAGGAATGATGAACCATACACCTACTCTTAATCATGTTCCTATTCCTTCCAATCAGTTAGTTCCACATCCAGGGGCCCCTATGTCTCAGGCACTACCAGCCCAACCTTTGTATCTCCAAAACATGACAACTACGACAAGGACTCAAGAAGAAAGAGAAGAGATGAGGGAACTAATAGAGAAAGTAAAGAAGTTGTCCACTAAGGTCCCCTACCTCAGAAATCAAAATAATCAATTCTAGAATCAACAAAGAAATCACCAATCACATCAAGGTAACAACCAAGGATATCAAGGGAACCCTCCAGCTCACTAAGAGAATCCTCAAGGATATAACCAGGGATACCATGATAATCATTCCAGATATCGAAACAATAATCAAAATTATCAAGAGAACAATCCTGGGTATCGTAATAACAACCAAGGACACTAGAGAAGATCATGGAACACAAATCCAAACAATGGTGGTGTACCCTCACCATTAGACAATCCACCAGCTACTGAAAGCTGACCGACAGATAAGGTTTTCCTAGCCGAAGTAGCATTGTCCGGATGATGTCGATTACATGAGACAAATAATCATTCTGAGTTACAATGCCAGGAATTTCAGAGGGCTACCAACATTTTCAAAGGAGAAGTAAGAAACACTACTACACCTAAAAATCCTCCACCTATGGGGTATGAATTGGTTCCTTTGTTGAGGTACAACCAAGTGTTGGTCTTTGATGATTTCACTTTTCCTTTGCCTGACATACAAGATTACATGCCAGTATAGGATAATCAGAGATTTCCACTAGCATCAGCCAATGGTCCTATAGAGGTGTCCATGTATCAAGTTCCACCAAGAAATCAGCCTCCACATGCATCCCTGAATGAACCATTGCATAAGGATGGGTTTTCCTTCCCTCTGTTATACAACAATGTCTTGGTAGAAGGAGTAAGTGAAGTTCAGGCATTTCAAAAAACTTCTGGAAATGCGGCTCTTATAATGTATTAGAGGAATTCTAGAAATCATGAACCTATGACAACATCAACTCCTCTGAACAATTTCTCCACACCTCCGCACCCCGGTGCGAGTAATGTACTGAGTCCTCTAAGAGACTCGCCAGAATATCGACCATCGACTGGCTCACAAGGTGAAAGAAGGAAACTGACAACAACAAATGCTCCAAAAAATTAAAGAGGAAAAATTATTACATAATCTACTGCTCATCCTGGAGAAATGAGACAGAAAGAAAATCCTCCTAGGGAGGAAATCAAGAGGCTGAGCTCTTTTGTGCTAGAAGAATTCAAGAAGATCAAAATTAGTTTGCCGTTATATGAATTGATGAAAATCCCAGAAGTTAGAGAAACCTTATTGGGAAGTCTGAATGATGTCGCCCCTAGGAACATTTCCCAAGGTGTGTCACATCCACCTAGGACCAACCCCAACAACCCTCAGTCTATTTTTGCATAGAATACCAATGTTGTGGAAGATGTATAACCAAATGCATCTGATGTACACCAAATTCCTCCAAGCTTCATTGGAATATTACAAAATTTTCCTAGTGACCGAAGGGTCATATCAGATGGAGCCATATCACAAAGTGACCCTATGGCTAAAGGAAAAGAAGTAAATGGAGATACAAATGCTCAAAAGGAACAAAGGATGAATCAAAACAGAGATGATACTTCACATAGTACAAAGAATGAAGAATTTAATCCAAGGGAATGAAAGCCTATGATTTTCTATCAAGGAAAAGAGGAGCCTTCCCCGTTCCTAGTGTCAGTTCAAATATTTGGGAAAATGTTTCATAATTGCTTGATATATTTTGGTGCATCTAGTAATGTAATGCCCCTGGAAATTTGTAGAAAATTGGGATTGATCCCACTGCAGACAGACAAGAAAGTGACACAGCTAGATAAAACCAAAGTCCTGGTTGTGGGAGAATTGAATAACATTCATATGCAACTTGCTTCAGATCTATGAGTCCAAAGCTGCATCGATATATCTGTCGTGGACATTCCAGAAGGATACGGTATGCTTTTGAGTAGAGATTGGGCAAGGAAATTGAATGGATACATAGCTACTAAATTTTCTCATATGTGGCTACCATGGAGAGGAATTGCAAATCAGATCAAGATAGAAAGTACACCTAGGCTCCGACTACTAATAACCAAGTATGGTGGAGACAATGAGGTTCTATTCATGGAAACAACTTTGGGATCATATGTGCCCAAAACTGGAGAGATTTTAATGTTACAAGGTTACCATCAAGGAGGATGTCCAGACGTGATCCCCAAGTTCACTGAAGCTCCTGTTGATAATGATCCAAAGCCAACCTTGAATGATGGAATGTTTGAAAATTTTAAGAACTTTGTCCTAAGAAGTGTGAAATAAGAAGTTGAATTGGGCAAAGATGCTTGCATTCAAAACCTGCTATTACCCAATTGGTGCAGGATTCACAATGCTTTCCACTCAGAAGTTTCATGCATGATGTGTAAAGCCACAATTTCCCAAGTGTCAAAGATGGTTCCCCAAGCATCAATGAATAGAAATGTTAGAGAGGTCGTCAATGTTGAAAATTCCCTGAATGTTGAAAATTCACCGCATGTGACGAGGCCACAACATCAAGAAATTGGAGAAGATAAAGATCAAAGTTTCCCAGGGAACCATGATGAAGAAATTGATGAACCAGGATTTGAATCCTCCCATGCACAAAATGGTGATCAAGAATGGACACTATCATTTGATGGATCCAAGTCGAAGAAATGAAATGGAGTAGGCATTGAGCTGGTTAGTCCAAATGGAGAAACTTACTTAGCGGCACACAGATTGTAGTTCCAATGCACAAATAATGTCAATGAGTATGAATCGCTAGTTATTGGATTGCTACTTGCTATCCGAAAGGGCGCCAAGATCCTGCATGCTCGCAGAGACTCAGACATAGTGGTCGAACAAGTTTGGAAGCAATACGCATGCCATGACAAAAGGTTGGGTCGCTACCGCAATAGAGTTTGGGACTTAATTGAAAGCTTTGATGCTTTCAACATTAAAAGGATAGATAAAGCAAAGAATCTAGTGGAAAATTCACTGGCCCAATCTACAATTTTAGAGGAACCATTGGCCATGGAGTGTGTGAAGAAATTCACAATTGAACTAGCTTTAGTACCCTCAATCCATGACAATGTTATAAATTTCTAGGTATTTGAGGATGATAAGCACATCCTTGATTTTCTAACAAGTTCAAGGATGTTTGAAGCACAAGTCATCGATGAAGGAGAACAACAACAAGCACAGTTTGAAATCAATGAAGTCATGAATTTAAGGAAAAACACCATTCCTAAAGGAATGATAGAGTTGGAAGGAATCTTTGATTCTGACAGACTGAGTGCTATTAAGTACCAGACATCTGATGGAGGTGAATGTGAAAAGGTAAATGTAGGAATAGAGGAAGATGTCAAGAATATTTTTACCGGGAAAGTTTGTACTCCGGAGGAAAAAGAAAGCATCCTAAATTTGATAAAGGAATTTCCTGATGTAATTGCAAGGGGATATGAAGATTTGAAGACATATGATACATCCCTCATCACTCATACAATCCCACTCAACCCAGGTAGTAAGCCTTTCTGACAGAGACAAAGGGCGATAAATCCGATGTTAGAACCATTGATCCAGCAAGAGGTCAAGAAGCTACTTTTGGCAAGGATTATCTTTCCAGTTAGACACTCAACATGGGTCGCCAACCTGGTTCCTATTAGAAAGAAAAATGGAGAAATAAGATTATGTGTGGATTTCTAAAATCTTAATAGAGCTTCAAAGAAAGACAATTATCTAGTGCCATCATTAGATGAAGTAATACAAGTTGTGAATGAGTCTCAGATGATGTCAATTTTAGATGGCTATTCTGGATATAACCAAGTAATGGTGGAGGAAGAAGATAGATTGAAAACTACATTTACAACAAAGTGGGGCACATTTTCTTATAGAAGAATGCCCATTGGTTTGATCAATGTTGGAGCCACCTTCCAAAGAGTCATGGACTACACCTTCAAATATTTGGTTGGGAAATGCATCATTATATACATGGATGATCTCACTCTATTTTCTAGGTGCAGAGAAGACCACATAAATGATTTGCGAAGAATTTTTCAGAGATGTAGAAGATATGGGATATCACTAAATCCAAAGAAATGCATGTTCACTGTTACCAAAGGAAAACTATTAGGTCATGTGATCTCTGAACACGGAATATCAATTGACCCTGAATGCATTGAAGCCATCTCCAAGATTGGCCCACCAGCTAGCCAGAAAGAATTGAAGTCATTCTTTGGAAAAATCAAATTTTTTAGGAACTTCATCACCGGATTCGCTGAGATAGTCAAACCACTAAATGATATGTTGAAGAAGGGTGAAAAAATAGATTGGACACCAACATAAAAAAGAGCATTCAAAGAAATCAAATAGGCTATTGTGGATGATCCTGTCTTGGTCAGCCCATATTACACCAAACTATTCTACATATATTCCTTTTCTTCATAACACACGTGTGTGGCTATTCTCACTCAGAGATCAGAAGAGAAAGATGAGCACCCTATTGCATTCATGAGTTCCCCATTGAAGGATGTAGAATTGAGATACCCAAATGTTGAAAAACAAGCCTACGCACTAGTGAAGGCAATAAAGAAATTTAGACATTAAATTTTGAGAAGCAAAGTGTACGCAATAGTTCCTGATGCCACAGTGAAAACCTTGTTAATGCAGAATGAGTTAGGAGAAAGAAGAGTAAAATGGATGGCCATCATTCAAGAATATGACATGGAAATAAAACCGATGAAACTGGTCCGTGGGCAAGCTCTGATACAAACAATCACCACGACTGGACCTGGATTAGTACAACAAGTGTATGTGTTAGAAGAAGTGTCTCTGGATGAATGGTACGATGACATTGTCTACTATTTGTTGAATCATAAGTCCCCTTCACACCTAAATCCGGTGCAAAAGAGAGCATTGAGAATGAAAAGTCAACATTTTATGCTTCAGGGAGCTATCCTGTATAGAAAGAATCATGATGGAATCTATCTAAGATGTGTCAATAGGGAAGAAGCAGGTCAAATTATTGAGCACTTCCACAGTAAGCATGGGACAAGTCATGGAAGCAGTCTGGCTATGGCCCATCAAATTTCAAGGGCAACATATTACTGGCCTACATTATTCAAGGATGCACATGAACATGTAAAAACCTGTCACACATGTCAAGTAGCTGTCGTGCGTGAAAAGAATCCTGCCATGTCATTGCAGCCTGTTATTGAAGTGAAACCTTTTTCAAAATGGGGGATAGATTTTATTGGTCTGATTAATCCTCCTTCTTCAAGACAACATAGATACATCCTAACCACTATGGATTACTGTACATGATGGTCAGAGGCCCAAGTTCTTAAACAATGCACAACTGATGTGGTCATCAAGTTCCTTGAAGAAAACATCATCACTAGGTTTGGATGTCCACATGCCTTGGTGTGCGACAATGGTTCTATTTACATCTTTGAATTTTTCTAACTGGGCATTTGACTATGCAACAACATTAAAGTTTTCATTAAACTACTATCCACAAGGAAACAGATTGGCCGAATCAACGAATAAGAATTTTCTAAGTTCCATCAAAAAGTTACTAGACAAGAATCTGAAAGATTGGCACACACAATTAAGATCCGCCCTTTGGGCAGACAGAATCAGAATTAAGAGCTCTATAGGGACATCTCACTATCATTTGGTTTATGAACAAGATCTAGTCTTCCCAATTTAATTAAGGATACTGACACTACAATTTATGCAAGAGTACATGGTAGGAGAAGATAGAGTGCAGACATGGCTAACTCAATTGCTGCATTTAGAAGAGAGAAGAGATTAGGCACTAGAAAAGTTTGCAAAGCATCAGGGAGTAGTCAAGAGATGGTTTGACAGAATGGCTAAGGTAAAGGAGTTTCAGATCTCAGATTTGGTTCTCCATTTGGACAAGGCCCATGAGAAGAGAGGTGACCACGATAAGTTTGACAATTTATGGAAAGGCCCTTATCAAATTTCTGAAATACTGGGAGATAATCCATTTAAGTTGAAGAATCTTACAGGAGAGGAAGTACCATTTCCTATCAACAGATAGTTCCTCAAGCATTATTTCCAACACTAGGTTTCCTTCTATAAACCTTGTAAATATCTAGTCTAGGTTGTCATTGTGTTCTTCATTTTGGTTTCCTCATTTTTTCTGCTTTCCTATACTGTCTGCCTTTTGTAGTTTAGGGGGTGGTTTTGGTTTGTTTCCCCTGTCATTTCTTTCCTTTTGGTTTTCTTCCCTCTATCGGATTTTGGGTTTCCAGTAGTTTAGGTTGCTTTTTGGTTTGGGGTTTGTTTCCCCTGAGTTTCCTTGCTCAGGTGGTTTTGGTTTTCTTTCCTTTGTTTTTGGTTTCAGGTTTTTGGTTTTGCTGGGCAGCCTGAGGGATAAGGTTCTCATTTGCGAGAAGGTGTTATGTGTATCCTAAAATCTATCTAGAGGTTCTAGTAAGTCTTGTTTATTTCATTTCCTAGATAACTGTTTATGAAGATCCTCAGAAGCTGGTGTTTCCTATCTTATGTTTTTCATAGGGTGGAATGTGAACTTAACTCTGAAGGTTAATCATATATTGTGTCTCAACATTTGAACTCTAAAATTACTATATATTTCACACATAATAAATTTATCTGAGTCATTGAGGACTCTTTGGGAGAGGTCATGACCTATGAAAATTTTAAAATCTTGCTTCAGCGCCACTGTAATTCCCTAACCCATAGTGGGCTTCACTGCTCACAAGCCAAGAAAAGGTAAAAGAAATGAAATATCAAAAGAAAGAGAAAAGAAAAGAAAATTGAGATAAAAGATCAAATGATTGGCTTTGGGGATATGCAGACATCTCTACAAGTGTTTAAAAAAATAATAATAATAATTCGCTTGAAGTACAGCAATCTCCGTGGGATTACAGTGACAACCTCATCGGGGCTATGGATGCCTGACCGGCAGGGAGGCAATCTCCAGGATGCTTTTGGAGTCAAGAGGAATGTATAACTTGTCATGACTAATATCGAGGTTTCCACATTTGTCTTGTCAAGCGGGAATTAATACATTTTCACACACATGGGAAATTGAAGACTGAGGGTTTTTTGATCCAATATATGATTCTCCTCCCCTTTTGAGTTCATTTTCTTTCTTCATGATGATGTAATATTGATTAACCAAAGATTCTGAGTTTGGATTAAATTCTTTTCCTTGAAATGTTTTCAACATTTCACCTGTGGAGTCGCCAGATGTTGTGATGTCTTCACAACTCACCCATTTTCCTATGGGACCCCTATCTCTTTTAGCTTGCTTGCCCCCTTTTTTAGGCTTTGTCTCTGTAGATCTATTTTTCCTTCCAGTTCTGAGATTTGAAGTGACAAGTTTTGGTCATGACCATAGAGAGTCTGAGGCAGTGTGCAATTATTTGGAAGAAGGTAAGACAATAGCAGGAGCCAAAGTGTCATCCATCCTTATGATCAGTAGAAAGGAAGATATGTGTACCTTCAGGGAAGAAGGCACAAGTATATTATGTCGAATGGAGGCTCAGAAAAATAATATCCAGAAATGGCAGGGCCACTGGCGGAGGTTATTCTAGGCTGATGTAAGGAATTTCCAAAAAGGAGAGATAGGAGTGAATCATGAGGTAGAAACTCAAACTCAAAACCAGCTAAAGAGGCAGTTAGATATTCCAACAATATGTCCATTCACAAATGAAAAAGAAGAAATAAGCCAACCTCTGAAAGATGGATGTAAACATAGAATTATAGAATCCTGTAGAACACGATGAAAAAGCCTGTCACCCATTCTAAAGAAGTAGAGCCCGATACCTTCAATGCCAAGCGAAGTATGGAGAAATGGTCTACCGCGGGTACTAGACCACACCCAACATGCATACAAATCAATAGGGAAATACGATGGACTATAAACAAGTCTCACAATTAAAATAAACGATTGAAGGGAGTCCCTATCCATCCAGAATTAATGAAGAGCACCGAGAAAGGAGGAGCGCAGTTCAGCAGACTCCAAGGATGGTCAACGCATTCACAAGATCTTTCACCAACCCAAGTGTGCCGAGTGCATTCTAATGCAAGTCAGGGAATCATGGAAGAGAAGGAAAATCCTTCATTGCACCCAAAAGAAGATAGAGCATAGTTTCACAGATGTGAAGGAATCCTGAATACCAGAAAAAAATCCTCCACCAAAGCAAAATGCCGCCCACAAAAGGAGGAGCGCACTTTCTTGGATTTGAAGGAAAATCCAAAATCCTGCAATCTAATAAAAAATCTCACTCAACGCAAATAAATGGCGCAGTTTCATGGATTTGAAGGAAAATCCAAAATCCTTCACTTTCTTAAAAGTGCGCTTAGATGCATTACGGTGGTAGTTAAGAGGTTTTTTTAATGAACATTTAATCAATGCAAATCAAATGGAAAAAATTCAAATAAATTTAAAAGGTTAATTAAATCATGAAATCAATTAATTAAATTCAAGCGTAAATGGATTAATCAAATTATGCAATTGATTTTTCAATTGTATAGTTCAAATCAAATAGGATCAAATCCAACCCAATCACCCTTCCATGGCTAATTTAATTAAAAGATGAAATTATTTAATTCCTAATATCTTTTAGATCAACAAACTTTCCCTCCATTTGAAAATGCCTCAAATATTTTGACTTAACCAAGCTTTGATCATGATCAATTCACTCTACCCCCTATCCCTGGAAAATGCTATAAATACAAGCAATTTCCTTTGTGTTTGGAATCCAAGAATTCAAGAGCAAAAGCATCCTTATTATAGACATATTGAGAGTAATATTGAGAGCATATTGAGGAGCATTTGAGAGATTTGAGAGATTTTTTAGCATTTTCATTATCATTTAGTATCATGTTTAGGAGCATTTGCTAATTTTCTTTCATGATCTTGGAGCATTTCTAAGTATTTTTAAGCATTCTAGCTAGATTTGAGCATTGAATTTCTTACATATCTCATTCTAGGATTGTCCTTGAGAGAGATTAAGCCTGAGAGCTCTCTTAACAAATCTTGGATAGAGAGCCATGAGATGATATAGATTTAGCTTCAATTCTTTAGATTTGTTTTGTATTATCTTCCATAGAATTGTTTGCTGTAATCTTAATTTCATGAAGGTGTATTTTCATACACACATAATGGTGCCCACTGTGGGGCTCTAAGTCTCTGTATTAACATTTTTTTTTTGACATTTGGTCTGTTTTCTTGGTTTTTGGTGTTTTTATTGCAGAAAATAGGAGAAGAGCCACGTATACAATGCAAAGCACCGCTTACAAATATCAAAACACCACCTAGAAAGTGTAAATTGTCTTCGCCTTAATCTCTGCTGCCACTTGGGAGATAAAGTACACCACCTATCAGATAAATTAGAATGCTTGTAAGATAAAGTGCCCCACCTGGTAACATTCAACAACCACTTACCAGTACTTTCTGACCGCATTTTATCTTTTTCATGCCGCTTAATATCTTTATTTTACCGCCTGTGAAATTTTAAGAGCCGCGTAGTAATAAGTTAAAAGCCACTTGTAAAGTTTAAAGTGATGCTTGCTAAAATTGGATAGCCATTGTTTAGCTATTAAATGTCGCGTTGTAACTTTTTCTTCAAACCAATTTTTGGTTGATTCTGTCACTTTTCTAACTCTCTATGTTTTCTTTTTCTACAGATGAAAAATCACCCCAAAGTGCAGAAACTAGAGAAGTGGATCACAAGGCCTAGCAATGAGGTAAGGGCTAAGACCAAAAATGATAAAGAAGTTCATAATGCAAATTTATTAGAAAGCTTATTTGAAGATGAACACTTATATGATCATTATATTAAAGTTTTTTTTGCTTATAAGAGAAAATTTCCTACTCTTTGAGTAAATTTGCATTCTTATGTTCTTTAAAAGCTTTCATTAATAAATCTTTCATTTGAAAAAGCTTTTAGGAGTTTTTGTGTCTTGTAAAGAT